>CAUJNA010000891.1:87134-117134 GCA_963377175.1 Effrenium voratum | reverse complement strand
CTAGAACATCCGATGTGTGACATATCCGCCGTTTGCTGAAAAAACAAAATTTCCGCCGGTTCACATCGAATCCGCCGTTTTGATTCAAAAGTGCTTTGTGGTCCTTCCCTAGCTTTTGTGGAGCGCGCAGCATGTATCAAAGGCATGAAAATCCGCTTTTAGACCGGACAACTCCGCTTTTTTACCGACAAAATCTGCTTTTTCGCGACACACACAGGAGTTCAGAATTTGCAGAATTGTCCAAGATTCCATAATTGCGAAGACGTGCTTGCAAAGTTGAACAGCGCTCGCAGAAGTGGAAAAAACAGTTGTTTCCGCAACAACACAACTGAGGTCCTAGGCATAACATATTCATAGAGCATGTTCCAAGAAAGGCCCTTCGATGGCCCCTGCACCTCAAGTGGCTGTTGCAGCTTCCAAAGAAAACAAGAGACGTGTAGCCTCTACGCTCTGCAGGCGTTCGCCGGAACAAATGCCTTTTACAAAGGCAAAACCTCAAGTCCTACAAAATGGGTTCTGTACATTCTGAGATGACCCCAAGGTCTCGGGAGGTCAACCTCACCCATTTCATAGGGGGAAATACGCACGGGGACGAAAAGTACCATTCGCGAAGCTGTCGCAAAGGGCAACACAAAGATCAAAAGGTCTTCCCCTTCATTCCTCAATATCTCAAAACAAGGGCCTTTCGGACGGCTCCGACGCTAAAACATAGCGACATTATCTGGTGGCCTGCAGGTGTCACAACAAACAGGGGGTTGGCCTTTTTGCAACCTGGACCGCAAGGTTTGTGAAGGAAAGCACGCCCAAAGTCAGGACAGGCTTTCTTATGCTATGTACGCAAAAGAGAGCAACAAAGCCAGAACAAGGTTGCACCCATTGCCCAAAAGCGAAGGTCTCATTGGAAGCCAAGGGAACTGAAAACTAAACAGGAGGGGAACCCAACAAAAACAACTGCTGGATGGGGCACAAAGGAAATCAATGCACCACCTTTAGCAAGGGCACGCACTGCCGCTGTTTGATGGGTGCGGGCAAACACGTCCAGAAACTGTGACCGAAGGTGACTCGCAACATAAGCTCGGTAGAAAAAGAAGAAACGGAAAAAGAAATGGACTATGGACGACTGGTGCCGAGTTCGCTAGAATGTAGCCCCTGGCAAAGAAGAACTAAAATAACACTGAAGAGGAATTGCAATTTGCTTATTGCTCCACAAATCCTGAAAAAATTGGTTGGCTTGTGGGCGGACCCACGCACATGGTCGCGAAGAGTCAAGTGCTACGTACACAAAGGTCTGATCAAAAAGCACCCAACCGCTTCAGTGGCGCAAAGACAGTGTTTGATCCCAGTTAACGCGATATCCTCGACCCTGCAACCACGGCCTTATGTTGCCAGTTCTCAGTAGGGAATCGTTTGAAGGGTTTTGAGAATGAACCCAGGAATCTCCTTGAACGAAACTACAAACGGACGGTTGATAGAGGTCACTCCGATTCCTACTGAGAACTTGCGAGATATCCTCCCGTGATACATGCCTGTCCCAACAGAAAAATCCTGAAGGCACATGCTTGGAAGCTTTCTGAAAGGGACAACCAACCTTTCCGGGAAAAGAAACTGACTGTTTGAAAGAAGATACTGGGCCCTATTTAGACACCCTCTTGGTTGTCCCTTTTCTCTTATCCGCTCTTGGCCAGACTTTGACCCCTTGCAATGTGCTGGTTGAAAAGGCAAACCAAAAAGGCGAAATGGGCAGATTTGCAAGCTCCGTCAGACCAGGCAAGTTCGGAGACCGAAAAGTCAAGCAGTTGCAGCATTTGTTTAACAAAGGTAAGCTACTCCCCCCCAAAAAAAGACACACACCAAGTTTAAAGGCACCTACATTTGCGTTCCTGCCGTCCATTTTCAGGGGAGCGTGGAGGAACTTCTTTCGCCTTTTCCCAGAATGTCCACAGGGTCAGTTCGGTGCTCTCACGGAGAACAAGCTGAGAAAGGCCAGCTAAAATTAGGACAAGGAGTAGTTCGTTTGCCCAAGCACGACCCTATAATGAAGTCAAATCAAACCCTCCAGAAACAAACACTAACTTAATTATCAAACGGTTTTTGCCTCGCTCCCGTGGAGCCAATACAAAGGGCTCCAACCATCACCAACCACTTTCAAGGTGGTTCCCTACTAAAAATATAGCCATATAACCAGGACCAAATAACAAACCTTTCCTTAACAATACATGGGAATGTGTTTGTTTCTGGTCGCAACCAGGGGGATTGTTAGGTCCATGTAAAACAAAAGAGCTTTATGTGGCTCGTCTTTTTTCCGGGGGTACAGCTTTTGGTTGATTTTCAAGGGAGCCCAAAAGGAACACTGACGCCATTTTCGGGGGTCCCCTAAAAAGACACACCCAACCATCCTCTTTCCAATGAGGAAGCCAACAGGAAGGTCTTCTCAACCCAAAGGGCCCGGGAATCAGAGACAATCACCTTTAAACTGAGTAGAACCAGAAGTCTACAGATTTTGTTTACCAGCAAAATGGCCTTGCCTAAAAGCGTACAGGCCATAGCCGAAAATGAGACCCCCGAACAAGGTCCCACGCTCTGAGCTCTTGGCCAGCTCAGCGCTGGGAGCTCCAGGGCGACGCGTTGGGAGCCTACCCCACCGGGGGAATTCTATGCCGGTGGGGAACCAACAGATTGAAGCAATGTTGGTTTGAAGAAAATGGGCTTTAACCAATTTGGTGTCAAGACGATTGGCTTAAGCAGAAAGAGGTTTAACGAGATTGGTAGAGATTGGATCAAACGAAATTGGTTTAAGAAAGATTGGGTCACAGAAGAGAGGAGACTGGTTTAAGCGGGATTGAGATGGGTTTTCACACGTGCGGTTTCAAGCAGATTGCTTTGAGCAAGAACCGTTCAACGAACACTTGTTTTAGCAACAAACGTTTCTGAAGGAGTGTGGTTTAAGCAAGAGTTGTTGTAGGAGATTGGCTTAATTTAAGCGACAAGGCTGGCTTAAATCATAGTTCACAAAAACACTGGCTTAAAGGAGATTGGCTTAATCGAGATTGGTTTCAAGAGAATTGGTTTAAACAAAATTGGTTTAACCAGATTGGTTGAAAAGGCGAGAACCAAGAAGCGGGCCCTCTCTGAGTTGCAAAGCTTTGCTCAATATGTCCTCATACAAAAGCCTGCACAACAAAAACCTCCCCCTCAGGCAGCTTGTTGTCGCCAGGGGGAAGCTACACCCACTATCTGGCTTGCGCCGTCGTTGAGGAACAAACCCAAATGCAGCAGGCAGGGATGCTGGCCCTGCTTGCAATGTTGGAAAACCAATTCAGCACATGCTAGATCCTAATCGACTCGTCATAGTCAAAGTAGGCTCCATTGAAACAGACATGATTGAACATGCTGCCAAATGCCAGTGACTTGCCCATCATTGATCGATGTTTCACATGTATTTTGATGAACCACCGCCACCACCCAAGCAATCGAGTTACGTGTGTATATATATATAACGTATGTATGTGTATATATATATATATATTACAAATATATATATATATAATCCCCGCAAGGCGGGCTGAAACATTATCTCCGACTACGCCCAAAGCCCAAACCTAGGATTCACACCTTTTCTACACACCCACTTTGTCAGAAGGCCAAGCAAGATGTTGCCACACGACCTCCGGGTGTCACACCATCCCTGCCAACTCCCCCTCGCCTGCGGAAATGGCAACGCCATTCTGCTCCTGAGAGGCGACTATTCTCGATGCCAAGCAAGGCGAATAAATAGGAAGAAGGTAATTCTTGGACATTCTGATTCAGTAGTTGTTTTTGTCAGCCCCTCGAGAAAAAAACAAAACAATTGAGTTGTAGGGGCTGGCCAAAAGCCTAATTCTAGGACGTTGATTAACCAGAAGTAGCCATCGGGGTTTAATTCCCGCATGGTTCAGCATTTGGTTTGTCTAGTCGAGGACCTGCAATGCCTCAGGGGGACCTAGAACTACTCAATCAACCACCCGTGGATTCTGATGATGGAGGTGTCCCATTTTGGAAGAGATGCTTCACAGTTGGAACTTGGCCCAAGGAACGGAAACTTTTGCGACTGACCATCCCCAGGGTTGTGCAGTGAAGTTTGCGGCTGTGCTTTTTTCAAAATACCACAAAGCTTCAGCGGGATTTCTCATTCGTTAAGTGGTTTCCCCCCAGTGGTCATCCCATGTAAAGGACCTTTTGATCAACCCTAATTTGGGACTTAGCCCTCCATCTGCTTAAGCCCCCAGTAAAAAAGAAAATCCAATAGATTCCCTTCAAAGCCAACAGGGGAAATAGAAAAGACATATGCTTCAGCAAACGGAAGCAGCGACGGTAGCTTCCAATCCGTCCTGCACCGAGTGCACCAGCACACCTCCGGGACCGCTGAAGGCGCACAGGGCAGCGCCGCCTGGGCGCGACAGCCACACAGCGGCGACGTGGCGTGACCTCCTTCAACCACAAAGCGGCCATGAAAGGGTTTGTGAGGTGACCTCCCTGAAGCTATCGTGCTATGTTGGGCCCATTCTACCCTTGCCGAGCCAAAATGGTGCCAATGGTCAAAACATCTGCTTAGGACAAGTGAGCTTAGCAGACTGGTCAAAAGGGGGGGAGTGGGCCAGAACTGCTATCGGTGACTTAAACATGTTACAGCCAGCAACTTGCCAACGCCTGACTTGGCTGGTTGTTTTGCACGGTTCGGTGCTGGGGATGGCTTATTGCTAGCGTTCGAGACCGGATCTTGGTTTGATTCGTGCCTCTTGCACTTGGCTTGAGCTTCATGCAGGCGTGCCTTTGTGGAGTGCTGGATGTCGGGTTGCAGGTCTGAAAGGGTCTGAACCGCCTTGCTTGACGTGTTTGCTCAGTCGCCATGCGACAAACACACCACATCCTTTGTTGGTGCTTCAAATTTCCAAGGAGAGACTCCAAACAAACAAAAGGGTGCCACATTGACATGACAAGTGAGTTGAAGTTTCAAATACAACAAGAAACATGTCACCAGACTAAGCTGCCGGAGTAGCTAAATCCAAGGCAAAGTACACTGGTATGCTTTTGAGCTACAGTGTGCATCTGCCATCAGCAAGCAGATCAGAGCGTCAAATCGTTTCTTGCGGTTGCGAGTGATGAATCGGGGCGAACAAAAATACTAGTCAAATCGGTTGCTGCTTTGGTGGGGGATCCAGCGTCGGATCCGGGATAAGTTCATAATCGGGGTTCTTCTGACTCAGTCGCTACTTGGAACAAATGCAAAGTTCACCTTGCTTTGTGCGCCTGTCCACACCACAGGCACGGATTTTCCGATGTTGGAGACCATTGTCGCGACAACTATCACCCCCAGAACGGTGCACGAAACATGTTTATTCAAGGTCCGGACCAACTCCATGCCAGAGCTTCTCATGCACTGCACTCACATCCGCCACTGCACACATCCCAAGAAAGCAAGCCGTTGCATGCCTGAGATCTAAGCATCGATGACTATTGCCGCCATCTACCAAAATACGTTTGAATCGCCGCTTTTTGGTTGTCTAGATGGGATCAGTTGGCAGCTTGGGACCCGACACATCAATCTAACATATCCAAGCGTGAAGGCAACGTGACTTCAGCCACATTTGCCAGATCCGTTGCCTTCTCCCTAAAAACATTCACACAGACAAACGCTTCGAGAGATGTGCCGACCCATTTGCTTCACTTGCCAAAAACGATCCCATAACAGCGTCCGCCTTCAGTCGTGGCAGCAGCTACCGTCCACGCCTGGTCGAGCAAGCAGGGACACAGCAAAGACTAAAGACCACCGCAACGTCCCATGGTTGTGTCTAGATTTTGAATGTGGGACCCTCCAAAGGGTTGGCTTGCTGAAGAACTCTTTCAAAAGACCAAGAAGTTACCTATCTTGACACAAACCCATTCATTGTGCTCTTTTGTGCATGCCTTGCAAAAAAGCTGTTTTTTGCGCAACAGAGCTGGCAACGCTTTGCATGTGGCTCACCCTGGCTTTACGATCTTGCTAATATCTTGCTGACCTTTATCGGGCTATCTCGAAGCATCTAGGCAAACGACTGTTATTCAGCACACCGCGAGCTCCATGCACCTGCGGAAAGCATGACCCCGAACACACGCAGGTGTCCTAAAGTTGAGGATCTCTTCGTGGCTGAGTTTGGAGTTTGAGAGTAGGAACCCCATGTGCAACGGTAAAAAACATCTTAGGCCACAGAAAGGCCTCAACAGGAACCCTTAGATTTGTCTGAACTCACTGAGACCAAGACGATTCTTCGTGACCCCAAGCGAAAAGCTCTGCATCCTGGCGGTTTGAACACTTGCTGAATGTTCAACTTTTAGTAGGGCATGTCGTAAATCCCTCTCAACTCTAAACATCTACAGTGTTTGCGTTTGGATGGACACCGCCAAGACATGGAAACACCTACATAATACCCATCACTGCCACCTGCAGCTGAACAGGAAGTCCAAGGAAGGTTAGGTTTTTGTGTTTTTGTGTCTTGCAGGAAACCAACACATACCTTTCAAAGCAGTTTGATAAAACAACTGAAACAACTGAAACATACACGGGCACGGGTGTGTCTCAAAATAAGGGAAGCCAACACAGGGGGTGGTTGTCCTTCTGATTCCCGAGAACACAACTCTGCATAACCAAGAACAAAAAGACTGTCTGATGAACAAGGCCCACAACCTGATCCCCCTAACTGAAATGTACCCTCTGACCACTCATGGAACTGGACAGGTGCCCGCCTTAAGATGCCTTGTCTTCCAAGCGTCTTCGGTCCACATGGGAAAAAGTGCAAGCTCTCAGTTCACACAAACCCACCTCCGTGCCGAGCGCCGCCTGGAAAGGAGACAGGCTCTCGCCTTTGGATTGCCGTCTGAGACAGGCTTCACTGCCTTTGATTCGATACCGCAAAACCGGGTTAGGTCTTGCATCCCCGGAGCGAGTAAGAACGCAAAACCAAGAAACCAGCTACACAAATACATAAGGAAATTGCCAAATTAAAAGCAAAATCCAGGCGGTGTGGCTCATTGTCATGAGATGGTCCTGCAGTTGGTTTGATAGAAAATGGCGAGCTCACGCTGTCTGCATCATCCTTGCCGAACAGGGTGGTCTTTTTGACGCCCTCTATGTGACCAGTTTGGCACGTCTGCGCAAGGCCAACAAATGACTGACCCTATGGTCGGCAGTAAGAACAAGCCTGATCAAAACAAGTCACAACGTTCCTGCAAAACAAGCCGATTCATTAACAAGTTAACCAGTATTTGTTTAATTGGTTCAAGCAAAAGCTCCACGCCTGCTTTGCGAAGCTTGATATTTGTTGATGTTGCACTTGCACGGTCCTTCTCTCCGTCGTCTACTCAAGCTTTGCAAACTCACTGGAACTCCTGCAGTGCCACTGAAAAGTGATCAACACGGGGGTTGCACCCTGTTTTGCCAACGTTCACATCTCAGGATAGTCAACGAGCCTTCATTGCCTTTTGCAAATGGGGTGGGACGACCTTGACAATTTAGGGAAGTGGGAGATGTGTCCATCATCCCAAATCAAGCACGATCCAAGCAAAGGTGACCATGCACATACAGGACTGCTGGCCCCTTTTAGCTGCAAGCAGTGCAGCAGCAGCAGCAGCAGCAGCAGCAGCAGCAGCAGCAGCAGCATCAGCAGCAGCAGCAGTAGCAGCACCACCACCACCACCACCACCAGCTGCACCAGCAGCACCAGCACCAGCACCTGCACCCCAGCACTCGCAGCACCTGCACCTGAACCATCAGCCCCTGGCAAACAACAAAAAAAACGAACACCCACACAGCCAAAGGGCCAGCATGTCTCGGTTCCAACCGACTTCCAGCGCCTGCGAGCAGCTGAAGCTTGGCGGCAGCAGGGTGCCCAGGCGGCAGCTCAGCCGTGACTGGGAAGCTGAGTCGAGTCGAGGCGCAGTCAGGGGCTGTGCGTGGCTTGGGGGCGTGGCATTGCTGGCTGTTGTGGGAGTGGCGGTTTGGTGAGACCTCAGGTTCTTGGAAGGGACTCATGTAAGAGCGCTTCTTGAAGGCTCCGGTGTTCTCACAAAACATGACGGCTGAGATGAGGGGCAATGCAGGGGAAGCCAAAAAGCAAGCGCTTTTTTCTTGGTCATTTCTATACAGGTCCCCGACCAAAGGGCATCTTCTCTGAGTGGGACCGAGGTGATCTGGGCATGTGGCGTCCAAGACTGTCCCCTATGCCTTTAGAGAGACCCACCAGAAGGTTGATTGAAGAGGAAAAGTGTCTTCCAGGTACAGTATCTTCCATCGGACTCCCTGTGAGTGAGGGTGCAGCTCAAAAAAGTGCTGTGTGCAGGTGTCGAAGCTTGGTTTGGAGAGGATGCCCACATTGGTATCCAGCCTGGGGTCCAGCGGTCCTGTAAACACAAATCACACAACAACCAGCTCCTTCACTGGATAGGCTTGTTTCCCGCACCAAGCCGAGTTTCTCAGCAGGACCGGAAACTGGATGCAGTCGTCAAAGCACCAGGAGACCGAGCCAACAAACCCCGCCAAACCAACCCAGTCACTAGTCCCTGCAACACATCACCCAGTGACCTAACCACGCCACCAAGACTCAGCCACCCAACCCACCCAGCACAAACGTTCAACACCACAAGCAAGCAAGCAAACAAGCAAGCAAACAAACACCAACAAACACCAAACACCCTACCCATCCAATCCTGCAACCCGCCAACACCGTGTTACAAACCACCAAAGAGCCGCCAGGTCGCCCGTCGGCCCCCAGCTCCTGCCTCTGAGGCCGAGAACCCCATGGCGCAGCGGGGCGTGCAGCTCTCCCCGTGGCGGATCACCTACCAAAGCCAACCATGCTGTGGATGAACAAAATCCATTGCGCACCACTTTGAAACCATGGGAACCCATTGTTTGTTGCTATTTACAGGGGAATCATTCATTCCAGGGTTTATTAGGTGATGCAGGATATCGTCAATCCACAGTAGGAAACCAAACTGAAGGGAAACCATCCACTTTTGGTATCTGAAGATAAACCAAAAGGAGACCAACCATAGGAAATGGAAGCCCTTTTTGAGTATGCGGGGTGTTGTTTAAACTGGGGAGCACCAAGATTTACAATCCGCAGGACACCATAAAGCGATGCATCTTACCCTTTTTTGTGGGAGGGTACAAACCAATGGAGGGTACAAACCAATCAAATGGCAATGGAGGGAGAACAGATTTGATTGGATAGCTGAAAAACACACACTCCGGGAGGCAACCCCCCTTTTCCCTATCCACCCAGGGGCCAAATAACCGCCATCTGCCATGTCATGTGTCGTTTCAAGGCAACCAGAAAAACCACCTAGTGGAGACCTCGCTGGAAAAGGCGCCCCTTCCTATCCCACCATAAAAGTTCCACTACAAAAATGGTCTTCCCAGAAAGCGTAAAGTCGATGAACTCAGGGAGTGAGCAAAGTGTATACTGGCCCCAGGAGCACTTAGCTCGTTCCCCTTCCCCCTTGCGAGATTGATCCGCCGAGTACGAGATTGTTCGGCCTGGCCCTCCGAGCAGGAAGGGGTCTCGGCATTCACCACACCTTCGATCGGAGGAATTTCCAGGAAACCCACAGTGCAAGTGACGTGTTTGCGTGCGCCATGGGGAACCTGAAGTGAGACGAGAATTGGTATCCAAACAGATCCCAGCTACACCTAGGGCTAATCGGGTATCGAAGTTTGTTCTAGTCTCTGCGTGGGTAAATATCCCACTTCTCTTTAGGGGAAAGGGTTTGGGGAAGCTCTCTGAGAAACAGCCCGCTGGACGCTCTGATTGCAAGAATCCAGCAATTTACCCCGTGTATAGGTGATCTGTTTCAGAAATCATCGCGAATCCACGGTGGATGTGCCCGCGATCGTGGACAGTTTTCGCGGGGACTAACCGAAAAGAGCTTCATGTATCAGTTTGATACAAAAGACAACTTTGTGCAAATGATTGATTAGGCATTCCATGTTCGGAGTGACCAGTTGAGGCAAGAAAGAAGATGATGGCATGAAAAACCAACTGGAAACCTAAGATGCTCTTTACAGTATTCCACAACATGCTAGACCACACAACTCAACCTAATCAACGCCGACCACCAACACGAAACCTATGTTCAAATCAACGCTCATCAGCCAGCAACTCATACAACGTGGGTAAAAACTGCGCTATTAACTCCAAAAAGGAATCCTGGCGTCAAGACGCAAATGCCAGGGTCCATGTTCATCCCATGTTTACCAGCTAAGAAACTTCAACTATCCGATGCTGATTGTCGCATGGCAAAACAAGATAAGCCGACAAACTGAGGCTCTCACACTTCAGACTTTGACGCCCTTTTTAGTCAGTGCTTTCCTAGCGCCGTATATATGTCAATATGTTCCTAGCATCGGCGACCCACAAATGGTTGCTTGCCTATTAGTTGGCGCCCGTCTCTTTGCGGGTTTTCAGCCCTTTCCATCGATCCAGGTCCACCCCTTCAACCAGGTTTCATTTCTCTTCAAACCATTTCAATAAGGGGGCCAACTGGGCGTCAGCCCACTCCGCGCAAACAAACACGCGCCCTGCACAACAAGTCACATGATCAAAGATGGAGCAAACCAGGTTCTCCAAAAGGGATCATGAAGAAATATCCCACCCAAACACTCAACCATATGACTTGCAAAGCCCTTCAAATGGCGATGTACTCGTAACTGCAATGTTTGATCCCAGGGACAGTTCGGTTTTGAAGACAGGACCCCCCACAACTTGGCCCACATCCGCGGTACCCTGATTTTAATATGTTTTGTTTACGTTGCATACTACCGGTCTGGCTCAACTCGGCACGTGCTTGCGTCTCCGTGCGGTGCGTGCACCGCGGGTTCTGCGTGAACGGTCTTTACCTGGCGTCCCGAACATAGCACGAAGCCGAACTGCTCGCATGGCTTCTAGCCGCGCACGGCGTTCCTCGATGATGTGCCGGAAGCAAAAGCAGTGAGACTGCGCCACGGCTGCGGCTCTAGCTTCCAGCAGAAGTTACTCCAAACCATGAAATTCATTTTGTCGGGCCCTTACAAGCGGGCATCGTAAGTCACCCCACGTCGCGTTAAGTCACCCCAGCCATCCCCAGCCGCTTGGAACTACGCAAATCCGTTTAAGTCACCCCATGCGTTTTAAGTCACCCCATTCTTTGCAAAACACAATGGGCACAGAACTGGAAGGGCGATGTTGCCAACCCCAAGAATTCACCGCACACTGCACGCACATGCTCAAAACTCACTGGTTTGGGTTCATGTTTAATGCTTTTCCCGGGCAAAACCCTATTGGGCACACTGCAATTAAAGGGTTCCTATCCTTCAAACATAAATAGTGTTTTCTGTTGGTTCCTCCGGAACACCCGACAAAAGGGCTGCCGGCGCGAGTGCCGCGCGACTCTGCGCGAGTGCCGCGCGAGCGCCAGGTGAGCCGTGCCCTCATCCCAATGAACAATTTGCATGCGCACAGCACAGAATTACGCGATTTCAGAAAATGACATGCTTGAGACAACTATCTTTACATCCACAAACACAACGGGCACACTCACCCGGGACGACTTAGATCAACCTGGGACGACTTACAGCACTTACCCTGTAACGGATTGAGAACCAAGGCCACATAGCCATTGGCTTGTGTATGGTCTTGTCTCTAACGGCCGAATGCATGCACCCATCTTGGATTGAACCCCTAGATTGGGTATAATTTTCGGAAAACAGCCGCCACAGGAGCGAGCCAATGTAGCCACAGGTTCATATCGTCAAGGGTTTCGCGCAATTTGGCTACGAGTCATCCGGCAAAGTGCTTAATGGACATGGGCGATGCCTCGGTGGCACGCTCGCGGATGATTTCGGCTCGTTGCAGCGTTTAAGGCGGGCTGCGGTTTATGGCGCCCCCGTATATACAGGGCTCCTCCGGCAACTAAGGTGACCATTCTGAACCATTCTTTCACCACCCAAAAACACAGGCGCTTAAATGGATCGTTCACGGAAGCCTGCCGTATGCTCATTTGCCTGCTTCTGTTGTTGTAAAAACTGAAATATTCGGCTCCCCAAAAGCCGGGCAAATATAGCTTTGAACGAAAAAGCTTCTTCAAAACATCAGGGGGGCAGTCAAAAGGGTTGCCTTTCCCGTGGAAAAGCTTAAGGCCGGCGTCGACAAGGACTGCAGCTTGCACCCGCCTGGGGCTTCGCAGTTCTGGGGCGCGCAGGAGAAGGTGCCGGGCGTGAAGACCTCGGACCGAAGGACTTGGAAAGGCGATCTTTTGGGGCCAAAACGGGAAAGCCAACATAGGGGTTGCTTTTCGTCTTGCCTTTGTGTCAGGCTACGGAGCAACCATGGCAAACTGCTCGCCTGCCAAACCCAGCCTTTCGACTTTTTGGTTTTCCGATCTTGGCCAGTTCCTTGGTTGTCCTATTGTAGTTTTCCCATGTTGCTTTGTTTTTCCATTTTATGGTTGTCCTATTGTGGTTTTCTCCCATTTCGGCCAATTCCTTTTTGTTTGTTTTTCCGGGATTTTGGGGCTTTCTTCCTTCAATGTTTGGCGTTTTTTTGGGTTCTTCATGGTTCTTCCATTTTTGTTGGCCAAATCCTTTGTGGGTGTTTTCCGGGATTTTTGGCCCCAAACCCAGCCTGTCGAACTTTTGGTTTTTCCATTTTAGCCATTTCAAACCGTGAGCCGAGTTAAAAGCACTCCGAGGAACTTCCGGCTTGGGCGCGGCATGACTGAACTCCTCAAACTGGCCCTGCTATTTGAGGAAACTCGCACAAGATGGGAGGTTGAAGAGAAACAACCAGCCAAGAATTCTGACTTTTGCACTTGCGCGTCCGTTTTCGAGGGCAGCCCTTTTTGAGGCTCATTGCAAGAAGCATCTCAAACACCGCCCTTTGCAGGCTTCCCCCATTCCAAGACAAACCCACTTTGGCAACTCGCAAACCTTGGTGTGGCTCTGAGTCTCAGCTTCGCACAGTCCGGGCATCAGCGTCAAATTCCAATTTACAGGTGGGTGCACATATCGGTCACATCATGTTTATGTACATGACTTGTGTTGCATGCCGAATGTCTGCAGTTTACAGCATACATAAATAACCTGGCGACCTCATCTAGTCAGTTGCCCGATTAGTGTGTAGGCATCAAAGTGCTCATTCACGAAGGCTGTAAACCCGTGTTCCATGTTGACTAAATTAGTTGCTGGCTACAAAGCAGCATCGCAGCGTGGTTCTCCAGGCAAGTTGGTGCTGGATAAACAAATGCAAACAATCACAGACCTGCACTGCATTATTATGCGCTAGGGAGGGAATATGGTAGAGTCTATCTATCCCCTTCTCATTTCCCTTTGCGCTGTGAATCCGCATGATGTTCTCATGCGGGGTCTATCTTAAAAAAAGAAGCCCTGATTGCCTTGTGAACAAGGGTAACCAATAGGAAACCCACCAGGAGGTGTCCCGAAAACTTTGAGAATCGCCTTTCGAAACTCAGCTGCACTCAGGTGGCACGGGTCTGGTCCCATCGGAATCCCCCGAATGGCCAAATTCACCAGCTTGAACCCAGAGACACCTTTTTGAGCGTTCCAAAGCGGAGGCTGCGATGAATTTCCTCTTTCCACTCTCAAAGCCTCTACCCTCCAATCTCGGAAGACGAGTGCTCACTTCCACAGGCTTGCTCCAGAAACTTCACCAGAGCCTAAATTTTCTGTCCCCGAGGAAAACCAAAGGACCCAAAACAAATTGTCTATCCTTGCGCTTTGGTCATTGTTTCGATGTTCGGACACTGCTCCAGTATTTTCAGCAAGATAATGCATACGAAGGGTGGCTCCCTTCTACATATATACACACCCACTCTTGTCTGAACAAAGGGAAGAGGTGCTAATCCGCTGTGGGCGCGCGGGTACTACTGCCTACTTTTGCCCAGCTTTTCAGTGGCACCTTGTGTCCCCTTGTTGTTCACTAAAAATCTCAATCAAGTATGGAAACTGCGGACACTCTCCAAACTGAGGAAACTGATAAAACTGGGAAAGCTGGGAAAATTGAGAACAACGGAAACCTGATAAAACTTGGAAAACTGGTCAAACTGGAAAAGCTGGTAAAACTGGTAAACTGGGAAAACTGAGGTCGATCAAGTCTGACCAAACCAGCGGCTTTGCTCAGGTCCAGTTCAGGTGAGCGACCGAGGCATTGCAGCTCAGCGCCACAGGGGTGCCGCTGAAGCCTGGCAGGTGGCAAATCCGAGGGACGGTGCGAGTTAACCCCCGGCTGAAGCATTGTCTGAAAAATGGGATCCGTGGGGCCCCAAATATTTCGGGATAGTGCCCCCAACATGATAGGATAGTGCTCCCGAGAAAAAAAATAATGGATTGTCCCCTTGTTTGAGGGTTGCGGGTGCGTTGGTGTGTCAGCAAAGGGAAACCCCCAGCATCAGCAGCAGTTATCATGACAATCATGACTACGCATCCTCTGCATTTCAAGTCGGGTCTAACGGCACACTTGAAATGTATATGGAAAAGAAGATGATGATCCGGATGCTGCAACATCAGTAATCAGTGATGATGATAATCATCACTATGCATCCGCGGCATTGCCAGCAGTCGTGATGATAATCGTCACTTTGCGTCAAGTCGGCTGTGGACATCATTTACGTCAGAAATGCATGTCCACCAACCACTTCGGAAGTTTTCAGTTGAAACTCATAGCATGCTTAAAACAGGCTTGTTTGAACACCTCCTTTTAGTTGCCCTAACCAGGGAACAGGGATCTGACTGGCCACTTGGGCAAGAGTTGACCCAAGCCATTTGTCTTCCAAGAAGATGCTTGCGGTTGCCCCCCACAAGCACAGTCGTAGCGCATGGGCCACTTCTGAGATACCAGACTGGGATTCCCTGACTACTTCATCAATTCGGGAAGGGTATTTGGCCACTCACAAAAAGACATGCCCTAAACTTCAACTGTAGTTCCCCAGGCTCTTTGATATCCTTCACATCTGAGCCACGGTAACAAAAACCATCGGTCACAACCCAGGTCTAATAGGTCTTCTGGCGAACGTAATATCTCTCTCTTTACACGTGATGGACATTTCTACAAGTGGGGCAGAACAAAAAAAACACCCATTTAAGCAACAAATGCAAGGGCTCCTTGCCACACCTGTTTGGTGGTGTGGACTGTCCTGAAGTTTTATAGCTTGCGTACGGTACCTGCAGTGCAAGTTCCGGGGTGTTGTACCTGGAGGTTGCCCGATTCAACATGGCGTACTTCCTTGTGTCTGTTTCTTGTTGGGGAGTCCATGTCAATTTGCACCAGGGGAGAAGGGGAACAATATAATTTTGTTTCAAAAAGGAACCAACATGGAACCAGCCGTATGGAGGGTCCGTAGTTTTGATACGTTCCAACCTCAAAAACCGCCTGATATAAGAGGACATGCATTGTACAAGGGAATCTCTTTGCAAGGTATACCCCCTCAGTACATTCAACAGGTGCTAAGGTTCCAGGAGACTGCCAAGATCCCACCTTGCAGGGGGAGGGAAGGGTGTTTCTGGTTTGGCTGCGTGCTTTGCAGCCATCCACTTGTAAGCACCCTTCTCGCGTCCATTGGCTCAAGCCAGCTGCTAATCCGATCTGACAGGTGTCTCGTACTGTTGGATCTAAGGGATCTGTTTATCCACGTAGATTCCATTCAGGGTCCGGGATTAGCGACCACACGGGAGTAGGGTTCGAGGCATTCAATCAACCATGTCCATTTATGTAGATAATTCCAAAGATCCCCGCTCCCCGAGTAGACATTCCAAAAAAGGCACCTTGGAGTCAAAGGGTGGGTGTACAGGAGAATATCCAGCTAAAGTCAAGGGTGTGTCCATGGGAGCCGCCTACTTTCCCAGAGACTCGATAACCAACCCAACATGGGAATGTGCAAAGCGAGGGTCGCTCTTTTTGGGACGGACACCAACAAACTAACCCTTTGGATGAGGATTCGTAGCTTTGACTCGTTGTGGGTTGACAGAGATCCCCTAAAGAAAACAGAGACAAAACCGCCAGCAAGGCAGACATTTCACTCATCCAGGCAGTAAGAATAACACTGTTGTTTGCACTAGATACATTTCAGCAACAGGTGACTGGGGCAAACAAGCAGTGGCTCCCCACTTGCATCTTATCTTTTTCCCCCCAAGCTGACACGTGAAACTTCACCTGAGGATTCCCGAACGAATCAAACGATAGTGATGATCGCAGAGTGTAATGGGAAAACACCAACCAGGAGCCAAGCGCCTAGTTCTGGATAGAAACAAAAGAAAATACAATCGGTCGATGTGTTTGCGAATCATAAGCCACAAGTAGAACCCAAGTGGTGTCAAACTTGTGCAGTATGCTCCAAGTGATCTAGCATAGCGCCTGCTTCGCAAATCTGCCACCTTCGAGGGACTGCATCGATCATTGGGTCTATCTCAAAGACACGGACACCTCCTTCACAGTGGACAACCGAGCGCAAACTGACAACGAAGCTGGCCGACTCCTGCGAAATAGCATGCCTGCCGCTTACTCTTTCCATGGTTGCCGCTAACACACTGCAAAAGCGGCCACTTGCGGCGCGGACCATAGCAGGCTTGCTGGGCCTGATCGAATCAGCATCGTCCCTTGCAAATTTGCCCCTGTAGAAATTTGCCACTGTGCCTCATGTGCCCTGCCTGGTTGGCACAGGCTGGTGCATTGACCTCCACCTCGGCATGTTTGGTCCGGTCACGAACGGCCTCCGAGCCCCAGCCAAAACGTGGCTTTCTGAGGGGTTCACCCTTCAAAACAACCCGAGACAGCGCAACCCGCGCAAAAAACGAAAAGGGGCACGGGGCTTATGAGCTGCCCATCGGCTCAAGCCAGGAAACCTGAACTGGTCCTTGGTTTCCCTTGGCGGTTTTCGGCGAATGCGCCGCTTCCCGCAAGGCGAGAAAAGCAGCAACCATGGTGGCTTTGGATTCCGGGATGTTTCTCTAGGTGTATTTTAGGCTTCGTGTACTTTTAATGGTGTATCTCAAGGTGTACTTTTCGTGTACTTTAATTGAACTTATGTTTGCAGTGTTGCCTGGGTCCCAACATAAAACTAGTGACGCTGACTTGGCCAAAAACCAACCTGCGGCCTTTTCCGTCTCGATGCGCTGGGGCCTCCGGCTGCCAATATTCCAGCCCTCAGCACAGGCCGGCGTCGCCGAGTCTGGCCCAGAGAAGTGGCTCGGCGGCTCGTGGAACGAGAGCAACGGAGCGGGGGGCCCAAAACATGGCTCAGAGAAACATGTCACCCGTCCCCTGTTAGCTTCTCCTTGAGGGGGAAACAAATATTATCTATGCATGTATATATATATATATATATGTATGTATATATTCATATACGTATATGGAATCGGACCGAGTGCAGTACCCTTCAAACACCTTGATTGTTTTTTTTTTTTTTTTTTTTTTCTGAAAATGTGTGCGCCACATTTGGGCACGACATTCCACACGCCACCTAGGCGGACGCTCGAGTCCAGAACTGGCGAGGGCTCCTTCCACAGAAGAGTGGGTGTTGCCTAAATTATAGAATTCCATGTCCCCATGTTGGATGGTTTTAGTCAACCCCGCCACAAAAAGAGCACCTCAGTCTTGTGGCAGGGCACCACAAACTCCACAGGTCCCATAGACTTGAAAAGTTGGTTGCTGCAATGGGGCAAGGTCTGCCCCAAGGTTCAGTGAAGTCTGTCAATGAGTATGTAGATGCCAACCTCCAAATGATGGTTTAAGTAATAAGATCACATCAACATCGGTGGATGAGGCCACCTACCCTCCCCACCAAAACAAAAACATGGTACCTGAACAAGACCCCCTGCAAGGACCATTCGGCCTTTGAAGTGACCCTCCTCACACGTATCTTTTGAGGATGTACACTGGGCAAGCATTTTGCCCAAGACAAAGTGCAGGCAAGAGCAAGAGCCTGAGTCTCACCAAATGCATCTTTTTTGGAAGGCTGACTTCTGGCGAATCGAGTGACACTTTCTCTCGGCCTTGGCTCAGACCTGACAATGGAGAAGCACTCCCGAAGCGGTGACTTTTGTTTACTTGAGGTGCCAGTAAATGATACCATGTATTCCAACAGAAACACAACAATTACAGGAAGACACTTGGACGTTGAATCAATCAGACTCGGGCCTCAAACAAGGTGTTCGACGCAAATGTCCTGCCACCTTGTTGCCGCCTTTCGCACCTTTGGCACTGGCAGTGCAAGCGGGTAAGGTAGCTCAGGGGTACTGGGCGCCGGCGGTGACTTGCACTTGCACAGGGCATCCGCGGCATTCATCGCCTGCTTAACTACTGGGCGCAGCGGGTACACTGGATTTGCGGAAAAAAAAGCCTGAAACTACCATCAGCGCAAATATCAATGAACATATGGGGTACCCAAAATGGAACCCTGGTAAATGGAACCATGGACCAAAACCTGCGGTCCCCTGGTGGTTTAATTTTGAGCCACACCCATATCCCACGTTTGGAGGTCCAACACGGAGAATTCGAGGCATGCCCGATGACAATTCTATCAGCTTGGCTTAGGAACGGGTGGTGCAGCCCTGCTACCTCCATGGTTGCTTTGGTCACCGCCATACGTTCAAAGCGGGTGAGTCGCGACCTAACCCCGGTGTCCAACAAATAAACAAACAAAAACAAACAAACAACAACAATCAAACAAATAAAACACACACACAAAACAAAACAAACTAACAAACTAACAAACAAATGCAAACAAAAAACATTAAAACAAAAAAAAAACGAACAAACAAGCAAACAAAAAAAGGAACAAATACAGAAAGAAACATAAAGAAAAAAACAAAGACAAAGATAAAGAAAGAAAGAAAGAAAGAAAGAAAGAAAGAAAGAAAGAAAGACAGAAAGAAAGAAAGAAAGAAAGAAAGAAAGAAAGAAAGAAATAAAGAAAGAAAGAAAGAAAGAAATAAAGAAATAAAGAAAGAAAGAAAGAAAGAAAGAAAGAAAGAACGAAAGAAAGAAAGAAAGACAGAAATAAAGAAAGAAATAAAGAAAGGAAGGAAGGAAGGAAGGAAGGAAGGAATAAAGAAAGAAAGAAAGACAGCAAGAAAGACATAAAACATGAATGAAACAAAGAAAGAGATAAAGAACAAACAAACAGCCAGCTTCCTTCTATTCACTTTCAAGACCATCTAACAGCGTAGCGGATTTCAACTATTCTCCATTGGTCTTGGATGGACTCGCTTGATGACAGTGTAGCGTCACGGGTCTTAGCCTATTCGCCCATGCTTAGCCTAGCCTGCAGGCATTTCGGCGCCAAACCCATCCGCCTGCGCCATGGCATTTCTGAAGTGTTGGATGTTGTCGGGGTTCTCTGTGATGTTGATCTGGATGGGCCAAATGTACCTAAGCCAACTGGCGCTGCCAAAAACAGCGAAAGGAACATGAATGAATTTCCGCCTGAGTTGACTAAAAGACACTGGAGAGTGGCCGGTCCAGAACAAAAGCCTCGTATAATGCTTAAACAAAGCAATCAAACTCACGAAAAAGAGCGGGTCCCGGGAAGACCCGGTTCAGAATACACCTTCGTGGCATTGGTTGCTTGGGTTGAGGAGGTGTCTTTACTCTTCAGTCAAGGACAACCTAGGTCTCTATCTCGCAAACCATCAACAGGTGGCCTAGGTCACATTGTCCGCTGGCTTGCTCTTGCTCAACCATTCACTGACTGCTCTTGCTTGCCTAGGTGGGACCTGACTGGCTGGTTCAGCCTAAGAGAGGCGCTTGGCCCCATGCTTGCAGCATGGGCAAAGTCCCTGTTCGCGGCCTGAAATCCCGAGGTCCAGGCGCCAGGAGACAGCCGCCATAGGAATTCATACATCCGTCCGTGACCCATCCGGCCTTTTGTCTCCCCCTGTGTACCACTGCTATTTGGGTGTTTTTTTGAGGGTACCCGTGATTGACAAATACCCATTTAACACCGCAGCGGCCGCAACCTCGCAAGATTTTGTGGGAGATGTTGACAAGTGTGCTCTGTCTGCCCCGTTTTCAAGCCCCTAAAAAAGAAGTAGAAAAGCGCTCACCGGAGGTGGCAGCCCCTGGACAACTGCATGGATAGTTTGGACGGGGCCCCAGGAAGACCTTCAAAACGAGGTCTGCTCTCTCAATACAGTACTTGGGAGACGCATATACTACCAGGGTGTGGTGTGGGTATGCATGCAACGCATGCAACATGCAATGCGATGCGATGCGATGCAATGCAATGCAATGCACTGCCGTGTCATTTCATCCAAACTCGTGTCTTTCATGAATGAAATACAAGGAATTCGTGGGAAAGGAACCTTCAACACGGGTGAGGTCGCAATCCTTTTGCGAGGCCGCAATAATTTGCCCAAACATATGCATATAGACCAGGAGTCCCCAAACGTGGGACTAACACCAGAGGGTCGTCCCCGAATGTCATACACCGCCCAAATGAATAAATACATGAGTAAAGACAAAGTAAACAAATAAATAACACAAACCAAAACAACTACACAACACATAAGCTAACATGCAACCTGACCTCATCTGGAAGGCATAGCAGGGATCCTCTGGTGGGTTCCATGGCAGCGTGGACAGCTGCGTATCTTATATGTAAAAACACGTGCATAATGCATGTATGAACGGTTGCATGTATATGTGTATGTGTATACGTGTGTATGTGTGTATGTGTGTATGTGTGTATATGTGTACGTATCTATGTATCTATGCATATAGGTATGTATGCATGTATAGGTATGTATGTATGTATTTACGTATGTATGTAAGTGATGGTATGTATAGCTATCTGTCCATCTATCTGTGTATCTAACCTATCTTCTCAATCCAATCTAATCTATCTATATCTATATTAGCTGTAACACTGCAGGTCACTCAAAGCATGCATATATCTATATATTAACATATTTAAAAAAACATAAAAATAAAAAAATGTAAATATAGTTTCGACCCGTGCCAAGGCGCATGATCTTGCTCAAGGGCTCTCCATATAAGGCCCGCGTCACCTCCCCGGAGCCCAGGAACTTAAGCTCGTCCCTGGCCCGCTTGGCCAGCGAAAACTCGTTCACGTCCTCGGTGCCGCGCTGCGCGCTTCGCGTTTCGCGCCCGCGGGGAACTCGGGGCTTGCCAGACGCTCCGAGCTCAGCTGACGTGCGGAAGGGGAAGCAAGTTGAGTTCGAAAGGAATCCAGTGATCTCTTTGTGTGCCTACAAAACTTCTCTGACTAGCCTACTAGCCCGAGAAAAGCGTATCTACCGGAATGTGGACCGGCGCCCCAAACCCATGTTTTGTTTCCACTATTGAGTTGCCACAGGCCTTCGCTCTAAGGTTAGAAGTATATATTGGGCATGCGAAGCATGCTCATCATGGGCTGTCATGTGCTTCTATAGTAAGCGGCTCATTTTCGCCCCCAATGTCGGATCACTTTCGGCCCTTAAACAGCAACAAAAACGCTGGGAGAACTCAATTTTCTGCTCAGAGGTTGGATCACTTTCCCCTCCCCCCCCAACCACTCCCCCAATTCAATTTTAGGATCACTTTAGCCTGCCGGGATCCAACCAGTCACAGATGGACTGCCGCCGCGTTACCATTAATTTGTAGGCAACAAGTTAACAAGGGTACATCGAGCGCTGCTTGGGTAACGGGCCTCAGGCTCAGCTTTCAATTCGTAATCCACGTTGTCTTCCATTTGATTAAGCCCCCGGAAAAAAAAAAAGGAAAAAAATCCAGTAGTGATCGATTCCTTTTAAAACCAACAGGGGAAAATTTAAAAACAAAATATTCTTAAACAAATGGAAGTTATGAGTTGACTCTAGGTGGAGGAACACACAAAATGGGTGGCTTCTCTTTAGCTTGGCAACCCCTACGCAGGCAATTGCGTGAACATAAGGACCTCTTTGTGTGTCATGGTGGCTAGCTTTACAGCCATTCAAAGGGAGCCTTTCTTTCGAAACATATCTCTGAAGAACAACTGGCCGGCCGAAAAACAAGAGATGCCCGAATGCGGAACTTCACTCATGCGTGAGCTTACAAACCCCTTTGCGAGGTCGCTGGCTTCGCAAACACGAGCCAAGAATCTTAGCCAGACTTAGGTCCCCCTACCAAAGTGATGCTGCTTGCTGTGGAAAGGGGAAAAAGGAAGAAACCCATTCGGGCAAAAGACCTAAAAACAAAAGTCGCTCCATGTTCCCTGCAGCTTTGTCCACAACAAGCCGTGGCGCCGCCTTTGGGTCGTGATCTCTATTCAGCTGCCCGTCGCCACCGCAAAAGGAGGACGTGGGGTTCTGGACAAGTTCGAGGCGAGGGTACCTCTTCTCCTCACTGGTCCACCGCGGATCATCTCCTTGGCCGATGGTGGATTTTTAGGTGGGCAACAGGGACTGGCACTCAATGAATGGTTGCCAAAATGGTCCACCTCCATCTCCTCCGATGGGGTGGCCGCCCGTTGATGTTTTTAGGTCAGCAAGGGCCTGAAACTCACTAAATGGTTGCCAAAATGGGACCAACACCTCAAAAGGTCGTCGGGGCAAGCTAAAAAGTCTTGGGGATGGGCCAACCAGACAGAAAGAGCAGAAAATCCACGCAGGGTCTCCTCAGTTGTTCAGTGACCCTGGAAAAAAAGGACCCTTTTTTGGGAAGACCATGTGTAGTGGGGCAGCCACCAAAAAAATGGAAAAAGGGTGCCACTGAACTCACTGCACAACTGAGTCTCTGTAGGTGTCTTCCATCATCTTGTAGAAGTGGTTGAACACCGCCTCAAAGATGAAGCTGGCTCTGGCCATGTGAAAGTCCGAGGTGATAATGAACCTGGGCTGCTCACTTACGCCTTGACGTTGCAACAAGCTTGTATTTTTCAAATATACGACTGTGGGTCAAAGCCCCGTACCCCTGGTGAACATCAAAATAGGTGGTACATGGGTGTTCATCCGCCCCAAAATGGAGGCATAGGTTATTGACCCGTGGCCATACATGCTGACTGTGCTCCGTGACGCTTCGGGCTTCATGACCGCACAAGACGTGTCGAGTTGCTTTGAACACGCCAATACTCGATGATGCTTCGTTGATGGTTGTGCAAACATTGCAGCGCAAAATCATTGGCCTCTGCTACTAAAAGCAAGCAAATGGCTGAAAAACCACCTGCAATCAACAGGTGAAGAACCACCTGGAGAATCCCAGCCAACCACCCCAAAAGGGGGCCCGCCTTTAGCACGCAAGACTCGAGAAAGCAGCCCACCCAAAGCCAACACAACACAGCAAACAAAGCAACCAACAAAAAACAAACTTTCACCAACCAACCTGACTGAACACATATTAAATCCACTGGCCTTCTTTGTTTATTTGTTTATTTTTGCACTGCTTCGTCCGAGAAACAGCTTCCCCGTGCCCTTGGGGATCCACCGCAGCAGGAACCAGGCGTTCTCCGCCGTAGTCGTGGCCTGGGACTCCTGGATGATGCGCTCCGCGGGGATGCCGGCGTCGATCAGCGCCTGCGCCATCTGGGAGGCTTCCTTGGACGGATCGGACGGCTCGGAATCCAACCGGAAACGGGTCATTGGTCGAGGGGTCCATCAGTTTTGGTGGGGCTTTAAAGGTGGCCACCCAACGATCCTCCTTGGTGGCTTTTTTTCTGGGAAATCAACAGGAAAACGGATGCCATTTATAGGGGGTCCCCTAAAAGAAGGACACACCCAACGATCCTCTTTCCAGCAATCATGGAAGCTGACAGGGGCCATGACCCCACATGGGAACTCAAAAAGGGGAAACCAAAAGGTCAAAAGGTTGTTTCGGGCAAGTGAGTTGTGGAAGGCAATAGTCCTCTTGCAAAGGCCTGTCAACATATCTGCAAAAGGGTTCAGTACTTACTACTGTATGCCAGCTGGAAGCAAGCTAGACCCAGGCTTGAGCAAACAAAAATGCAAACAGCGGTGACCTGGTCGCCGTAGGCCTCATCAAAAAACACAATGTGCTCGATCTCTTGGTGTCCTTGCCACAAAGGGCAAGCCTTTGTCCCATGGACTAAAGCTTACATGACTTCTCATGGGGAATGTGGGGAACAAACCAAACCTAAATTCCGTCCCTGATGATAAGACAATACAGTAGACCTTTGCCAATTTTGGCCCCTCACCCGTGTTTCGAACAAGAAACAAACCTAACCTCGAAGCCCCCCAAAAGACGACGCGCAGGTCAAGTTTGCCCCCCGCCCCGCCGCGACCATTCACCCCCCCCCCCCCCCCCGCGTTCTGTTTTCCGGATGCTTGACCTCCAGAGCGCGTGTGCCAAAGAGCCCTTGCTTGTGCCAACAGGATAGAAAAGAGGACATCATATCACCAGGACGCATCCTGAACTTCCTCATCCACCATTCATACGTCCTTGTCGGTTTCGTGATAGATCCAGGGACACAGTGAGTGACCATGGTGGGCAAATCATTCTTCTAGGGGTTCCCCATTCTTTTCAGCCATTGTCCTTCTCAAGAAGCAGCCATTTCCCCAGGGTTTTGGGTGGTTTTCTAGAAAGAAGGATCCCTGGAAAAAATGGGGAAGCTACCCTTAGAATTGTGGGTCATTGGCCCGTCCCTTTTGCCGAGGCTCAGTATGGCCCACCCCCGCCGGGTCACCCCCCGAGACCACCACCTTCACAATTTGCCCCGCATCCAGCAGACGCTTCGCCGCAGAGGCGCGGTCCAGCAAAACCTCCCAAACCCGGGGGGGGGGGGAGGAGGGGGGGGGGTCCGGGGGGGGGGGGGGCAATGGAAAGGTGCACCGAAAAACACAAAAACAAAGCATATTACTTACTTGTGTACTTACGTATATGCAGTTGGTGTATATATATATATATGTAAATGTGATATTATGTTGTTCTAGAAAGGGTTTGGATGTGGCTTTTATGGATCCCCCCCTTGTTTGATATTAAAAGAGTACTAAAAAAACACAGGGGGAAGAACAGGTGACATCCACAAAAAGCGCATCCAAACCGTTTCCTAGAGTTACATACACATGTCCTCCATTGCATTGATTTGCGCGCGCATGCGCGCGTGCAGGTACGCATGTAATCTAGTTTGTGTCCAGTCATCTCCGGTGCACGCTCCCATGTAGACTGCTTCAATGTATCCGAAACGCCCACACACCCACCCAAGCATGCACTCTCTCACACACACACAAGCAGGGTTCTACAAATCAGCATTCCCCCGCGAGGAACCTTACTGGAATGTGGCAACTAAACGCTTTGTAGTGCGTCAGAAGGTGCTTTGTCAAAGGAGTGAGAGAAAAGGGTACCTGTTTTGTGATTCTTCCCCTCCACAAACAAATATTGACATTTTCGCGATTGAAGTATCCCCACCTAGATGATAACCATCCACCAAAACAGCAAGTGTTGCAGAAAGAGAATATCCTGGAGCGTTTCCCAGTGTCCGGCTCCAAGGGGAACCCTGCTCGGTGTTGCCTATTTTCGGACCTTCAATTTGGTGAAATAGAAGTATACTGGGGTCTGCTGATTGTTTAGACTTTCCGCATTCTTGACACACCCTTTTCACGGGGAAAGCCACCCCTGGTGAGATTGTCCTTCCATTGAATGACACACCGCGCAAGTCGGGCCTGTGGCTTGGAGCCGTCTGGGCGTAGGGACTGGCCCAAGACCACGGCGATGGCCTGGTCCGCGCCTTCGGTGATGGAGGTCAGCCACGGCGGTAGCTGATTCTGCGAGTCCCAGTCGATGCCAAGCCGCGCCTCGGCTCTCTCAGCTCGGCCACCGGGCGAGTTCGAGAAATTTTTGGATGGGTCTAGTGGAATATGACAGGAGAGGGTTTGATTGAAGAACCTGGGCGAAAAAGCAAAAATGAACAAACTGGCGGCCACCCCTTTTGTTTGCTGGGAACACAAGCGAGGTCAAACGGATTCGCCGAGAAGCGCCGGTTTCGGTTCGGCTCTCCTTGGAGTACACGATGGCAGACGTGTGCAGGGGAAGACAAGCTATGAAGAGCAGGGCGCTCAGAAGAGCGACCAAGCTGCGGTCCGATATCATGGTCCGCGGTCGCCGCGGCAGGGGAAAACACGTTCAGGACATGTCTGAACAAGTGGAACTGGAGCCGAAGGCGGCAAAAGAAGCGCAAGTGATGTTCTTGTCAGAATGCTAATTGGTTGTGCATATGTTTCTCAAATTCCATGTGTTTGTCCAAACTACATAAGCCTTTTTGGACCTCCTTTGTAAGCAACCCCACAAGGGGAACGGGTTTCAGAGGCCGAAGCGATGCCGAAGCCTTCTCCGCTTGGGGATGATCTATTGTTTGAAGCTCACCTGCCAGTGCAAACAACTGCTCAAGATTTCCTGTAGCAGTAGCCAACGATTGCAGCCAGCGAGATTCCGAGCAGTAACACCAAATCCACCAGCTGCTCCAAGTCTCGATGTGACACAGGCTGGGAGTCTTCTCACTCTCTCAGCGAACATGGAAGCTCGGACCCCGTGAAAATTGGACTGTCCTCTTGAAAGGGCTACCCTGTGGCTTCCATGTTCGCCTAAGGGAGGGTATCCAAAAGGGGACCGCTCCAATGTCGGGGCGCCGATCGGGATCCTAGCCGCACCAACAAAAAGTTCATCCTTTGCCTAGGTTCCAGTTGCCAATAAGCAGACGAACTAACATCCAAGCGTGTGAGTAACAGTGGATCGCAAAAAAATACGGGGCTCAATCAATACTGCGACATGTCACGTATTGCGCACATCCCAGCAAGACTGCCTTCTTGAAATCGAAACTCCCCCCGCACTGCCGCATGATTTGCCCTCCCTAGCCGCAAAGAACAAGGTCAGTGGGCTTGAGAAACTCATAGCTCTTGGATACTTCTGTCTAAACGAGGTCTTTGCCGCGCACCGTTTGGGCCTGTCTTCAAATTGGGAAACCTTAACTGGGCTTCCCTTCAACCCAGCCAAGTGCACCCTCAAGGGCAACGAGCATTTGCAGGAGTGCAGAGGTGCCCCACATCGAGCCGCACCCTATTTCTAACCCCCTCATGTCACTCCCCCCAAGACTCTCGGGGAGTTTCCCATCCGCAGCCTTGGACGCCCTGGGGTGCTGGGCAAACCCCGGGAGCGCAAGTAAAGCGCGGCGGCCGCATGGCGCCGTCCTCGGGGCTCGGATGGGTGGCTTCTCGCGGGGATTGCCTCGATATCATGTCTCACACGGATTGCCTGGCGCCAACCATGCCAGCAATTCTGAACTGCCACCAAAAATAAATAAATAAATAAATAAATATATACCTGGACCAACCAAGGGCACTTCTTTGCGACTATCCGCAAAAATCCGTGCAAAAACTGTACTTTCTTGCGGGCTACAATAAAAGACACGGCATCATTCAACTGCTGTTCCTGCTAGAACCTCACGTTCAGATCCGGCCCTGGCACTGGAGATTGTCATGCTCATGGGCCGAAAAACCCATAATTGAATGCGTGCAATTTAACAATGACAAAAGGTACGCATTTCCCCTTGCAAATGTTCCGCTGATTTCCGCACATTCTCGGCAGATTTCCGTACTTCTTCCGTACTTTTCCCGCCGATTTCCGTACATTTCCCGCCGATTTCCGTGCACTGCATATTGGCTGAGAAAACTGGAAACTTGCAAAAGCGGCAAGGAAGCTGTCACACGTTGCCCCACAGCAAATAGAGACGAATGACCTGAAGCGAAATTAAGTATGACGAGCCATACAAATTGCAAACTGTACTGAAGCGCTTCAGCGCATCCAGGAACACCACAAACGCTCACAGACTGCTAATGGCGATTTCCGTCAAATTGTCTACTAAAAAGTGTTCATGCACAAATTGTTCGGACATGTACGGAAATTTCAGTACATTCGGAGGGTGTATAGATTACCTGGATACCTGGACCCTCCGGCGGCAGAACTTTCTGCCGAAAGGCCCCGGCGGCAGAAATTTCCGCCGGAGAGCAGAAAAAACGCCGCCCGCGAGAATAACAACACGCCCAAACGCAACAAACACTCCGACATGCTGAAACCTGCTTCCGCGAAATTCCGCTGATTTCCCGCCAAATGCCGCCGATTTCCGGGCCAAGAAACAATATTATTGGAAGTTATCAACTCCCAAGGGTTGACGCAGGTTCTCCCCCTGAAGGTCCCTTGTATTTTGCGATGACGCCTTTTCGGCCTAAGTACCTCTGAAGGTGTCAAGGGAAGGTTTCAGACCTTCAGTGGCCATCGGAGAAGGGCATGTTCTGTGAGTTTTGTTTGTGGGAGAAGGGCATGTTCTGTGAGTTTTGTTTGAAAGGGGAACCTCCAAACAAGTTGAAATGACTTTACTTCGAACTATCAGTGATTGTGAAGGGGAGTTCCCCCTCCCAAAAACACGTGACAAAACCAAGCCCGATAATAATTGAACAAAAAGACAAACCCAAGCTGAAAGAGCCACCAAAATTGAAAACACAACTTGGAATACACCAACTGAAGCAAGGGAAACCACTGCAGGCCTTCGACCCCTCGTCCCATTCGAGGCTTGGGCCCAGCAGTTGAGCTGCGGCATCGCCTTCGAAGGAACCCTCTGGCTGGTTTTGCGGCTTTGTCATTGTTGTTTCTTTTCCCCGCGCGACAGGTTTGGGTTGTTAGATTTTGAGTGACATCCGACCGCGACAACCAGCCCGACAGCCGACACGCCTGTGACAGACAGCTGCGACACAGCCTGTGACAGACAAACTCTGTAATAGACAGCTGCGAGAGCCTCTGACAAACAGATGTGACAGAGCTTGTGACAAACAGCTGCGACACAGCCTGACAGGCACATGACATATCCACAGGCAGCTGTGACAGAGCTGCGACCGTCCGAATCCTGTCCTGACGCTCCCGCCAGTGGCCGGGGCACGACAGCCACGACAGCCACGACGGTCAGGACAGCAGCGACAGCCCGAGGTTTCAACCAACTTGTGCCTGGAGAAGGCCCCTTCTGCTTCTTCCCCCGTGGAAGCGCGCAGGGAGGGGCCTATTTTGCGAGCATTCCGCATGAGCTTCGTCCATGGGCAGAGGCCACGTCAAGGCTGGGGAAAGCACCCCGGCGTGTCAACACCCGCCCGATCTGCCCTTGCTCATTGCGGCCGGAGCAAGGGCAGCAGGCAGCTTCATCTGCGCAGGAAGAAGCATTTGTCTACTGAGCCTTTAATGTCTCAGCTGGGGAATTGTTCGAAGTACAAGAAATTCGTATTCTGCGGTCCCCAAACCCTACCGGCCCTCCTCTAGACCCTGAATAACTGAACCTGATTTCTAGACTCCTCTCGGCACCTGACATCTGTACCAAAGCCGTCCTGTCTTGCTCATCATGGTGAACATGGATGAATGTGCCCCCGCCATTCCCTACATTCGGATCCAGTGAATGGCGAGTGTCATCCAAACATACTTTGCCAGGCAACTATAGTTTGTGAGGTCGCCATGATGCAAGTTGCCAGACTGCTGGTGAGCAGATATGTCGAGCATGTGCCGGGCCGAGCTAAATCCCGTTGTTTTTTTTTTGGGGTGTGTGTTCCTTTGAAAAGGCGAAGCGATGTGTCTGTGGAAATGCTTGTCGAACAAGGTGGTTCCAAACTTGGATCGTCTTTTGGAGTGTTTTCGTTTTTTGAGGGCACCTTTGTTGGGGTTTATCTTGGCAAGCCAAAGGAAACCGACATGTGTTTGCTGTTGTTCTTCTCTTTGTGCTTTTTTTTGGGGGGTGGTCACATGTCTGACCCCTGGAGCCACTTTCAGTGCGTGCAACCAACTCTCAGATCAAGAAATCTCTCCCGGCGTGAAACATGACAGCAACACCAAAGGCACTCGCCCCCCAAGAAAGGATACAAGAAGATTCTTAGGTATACTGACCGGAGAGTTGAAAACATGTGGTGTAGAGAGTCCTTATGCATCTCCTCTGAAGCTTGTCTTACCCTCCACAACAAAGACACGCTCAAATGAGAACAATAGA
>CAUJNA010000891.1:67134-79634 GCA_963377175.1 Effrenium voratum | reverse complement strand
CAACAACAACAACAACAACAACACAACAACAACAGCAACAACCAAGTGTCACGAGGCAACTGGGGCTTAGCGCGTCTGGGCAGCATTCTCTGGGACCCCGGCTGCAGAAAGTCCCATGCTCTAGCACTGCGCCCTAGGAGGGTGAGCCGCGCATGAATGGCGGGCCAAAATTCGCACAAACCTGGAAAAACCCTGGAAACAACTGGGACAACAAGCGGAATTTCTGGGACAATGGACCATCCTCAGAGAAACCAAGCCTGGGGCACCAGTGGGACACATGTGTAACACGCTAAACCTCGGAACGCGCCATGAAACTGGTCACGGCGCCAGTTCAGCAAGTTGCAAGTCTTCGACCAAGATATGGCCGTGGGTCAAAACCCCATACCATTAGTGAACATCCCAATCCCTATGAAAATAGGTTCTAACATGGGTGGTGCACCTACCCTAAAACGGGATCCCATTGGCTTTACCAGCATCCACCCATCCAGCGTCTCTGTGCTGTCTTGAGAGCGGGGCTCGCATCAAATGCCCGTGGTTGGAAATCAAGAGCCAGAAGACCGCAGGCTTTTGGTCTACTTCTCCAGTTACCAGGGTTGCAATTTGGGCACCTTTTTTTGAGCCACACGCAAAGCTGCAAAGCACAGCGGGATGGAGAATGCATTGTTCACAGGAGTTTCCTTGGCGCTACCAGGATGTCGATTTGTGACTCGCGTCCTCCTCAGCCAAGTCGTAAGAACGACACTTCTTGCCTTCTCTAAAGTCCCCTGCACGGACAAGTACTGACACGCGCTAGATCACAACAGCAATAGGGCCTCTTCTTAAACATAGTACCAATGGGACAGCGCAAGGACTATCAGGGCTCTAGCATCCTCATGCGCTTAGCTCCATCTAGGGGCACCTTGAAAAGTAGCAGTTTCACTTCGTTTCCTTTCAACCTCCCCCCCCCTCGCAACAAAAAAAGGTACCCGGGAAAGGAATTCCTCATCCATTGATATTCGATTTGCACTATACTTCGGTCTCCTACAGCTTTGCACTGCTTCACATTTGTGGGCCATGTTGTCTGCGCTTTAGGTTGATTTGGGCCAGGGTTGCTTTGTTAGGAAGGTCTTGCAGACTTGCTGCAGCATGCTTTTGTAGTTTGGGCATGTTCAGACACCTTGCTGTAGTGTAGTCTTGAGCTTCAAGTGGTCAGAGGAAAATGATGGGCATTGGCTGCACGTCATACTGCCATTGAGCAAGCGCAATGCTAGAACTCAGACAAACATGGGGTTTTCACACAAATAAGGGTCCGGTCAGGTGATTGGCTTCCTTTTGGTTTTCCTTCACAAGGGGAGTTCAAGCCATTTTGAGACATATCCATTTGTCGCACCAAGCGCGCCTCCGCACAAGTGGGCTCTTGTGCGTTCGGAATGCCCGTGGGCGCATCGCAGGCCTGACAAACAGCCATCCAACCAGGGGAAAAAAAACAGAAAAAAGACCGCCCTGGGCGCAGTAGATTGTAAGAACAATCTTCACGTCAGAAATGGTGGTGGTCATTCCGATTTCCCAACCTCAGGTTTCTCTCAAACCAACACCTTCCATCCAGAAAATCACAAGGCCACGAGCCACCTTCCGGCCAATCGACAGCCCCTGCTACCTCTGCTGAAAGAAATCGCAAGATGAAGCACGAGGCCGTGGGCGATGCAACATGAAGCTCACCCTTCCAAACATAAGCTGAATGAGAACCTCTGGTTTAAAACCGTTTTACTCTCAACAAATCCTCTTTCAGGTTCATGGTCCCGGCAAGTATCTTGCAATGCGAGCAAGTATGATTCCCATAATAGTGCGAAGCGTTGCGACAAAGAAGGGTTGCAAATTCAACAAGGTTCCATTCACAGGACACTTCTGCTTGGCGTTGATGACGCGTAGGACAGGAATATGAAGCATTAAATCGCCCCACAAAAAAGGCCATCCTGCTCCGCTGCTGTGTAATCATCAACCGTCACAAGAATTGACACAAGTCTAAGCCGTCATCTTAGCCTCCGTTTGTTGATTGTTCTCCGGGGCCAATGTCTGCGCTGCGCCACTGCACTTCTGCGCTGCTGGCGGACCACTTGGTTCCTTGCCACAAAGTCCCTATGATTTGCCCAGATGTGTTTGCAACGCTCAACGTTGTAATGTAGCTGCCTGTAAAATCAAAACCCCAATCAAGATGAGATAGCATGATAAAACAACAATTTGGACATGCCAGACCTGTACACAAAATGGCTAAAGAAATTCTGCCAAATATGCACACAACCGATGTGCAATGCGGCGACGCACAGAAATGGCTTTTTGTTTTTTTGTGTTTTTCCCGAATGCGTAGCATAGGGTTCTCGTATCATCTTGGGGGTCTGGGGGTGAAGCCTTGTTCGCCGGATGTTGTGCAACCGTTCGCAACCGCTTGCAACCGTTCGTATGATTGCGCTATGGCTCTCCCAGGGGGAAGCGCAGAACGTGTGAGTTTGATGACTTGAGATGCGCTGTTTTCGTGCCGCTGCGCAGGCGCAGTGTTTCGTGAGGCTTCACGTTTGCGTTGCAAATGCAGTGGGATTCGCGTTTCAGGGGTCGTCGTTTTGAGGTGTTTTGCGCGGAATGCTCGCGCAAGTGTTTGCTGGAGTGTCGTTTTCGTTGGCCCTGTCGTACAACCGGCTCGTTTCGACTGCAGATTTGCAAGAAATCGGTCAAAATCATTCTGGCGCTGCAGTCCCGTGCTAGTTTTCCGCGTGCGGTGCGAGAGTGTCAAGTTCTGATTTGGTGGCAGGCGCAGAAGTGCTGCGCAGAAGTCCGGATCAGAAGTGTGGATCAGAATTGTCGATGAGAAGTACCGCTCAGAAGGGTGTCGATCAGTGTTGCTCGGAAGTGCTGATTAGAAGCGTCGATCAGAAGCGTTGCTCAGACATGTTGCTCACAAGTGTGAGTCAGAAGTGTCGATCAGGGTTGTCGATCAGCAGTGTTGCTCAGAAGTGCTGCTCAGATTTGTCGATCAGGAGCGTTACTCAGAAGTCTTGCTCAGAACTGTCTACCAGAAGAATGGATCAGAGGTGTCGATCGAAGTGCGCTCAGAAGTGTTGCTCAGAAGTGTCGATCAGATTCGTTGCACGTTTCGCGCAGAAGTATCGATCAAAAGTGTTACTCAGAAGTGTTGCTCAGAAGTGTGGATCAGAAGTATCGCTCAGAAGTATCGATCAGAAGCGCGGATCAGACGTGTTGCTCAGAAATGTTGATCAGAAGTCTTGCTCGGAAGCGTCGATCAGAAAAAAGTGTCGATCAGAAGTGTGGAGCAGAACTGCCACGCGTCGCTCAGAAGTGTCACTCAAAAGTGTTGCTCAGAAGTGTCGTTGCTCAGAGGCGTCGCCCAGAAGAAGTGTCTCTCAGGGTGTCGCTGAGATATGTGTAGAAATGTCGCTCGAATCGTCGCTCAATAGTGTTGCTCGGAAGTGTCCCTGATGTGCGTGTGTGTGTGGACATGTGGCTCAGATGTGTCGCTCAGAGAGGTGTCTTCAGAAGTGTCGCTCAGGAGTGCCGCTCAGTGTTGCTCAGAAGTGTTGTTCAGAGGTGTCGCTCAGAAGTGTCGCTCGGGAGTGTCGCTCAAAAGTGTCTCTCAGATATGTGTGTAAAAATGTCGCTCGAATTGTCGCTCAAGAATCGCTCAAAAGCGTCGCTTACATGTTTGTGTGTGTGTGTTTGCTCAGCAGTGTTGCTTAGAAGTGTCGCTCAGAAGTGTCGATCAGAAGTGTTGCTTGGAAGTGTCGCTCAAAAGCTTCGATTAGAAGTGTTGCTCAGATATATCGATCAGAAGTGTCGCTCAGAGTTGCGATCAAAAGTGTCGCTCAGGGAGATCGCTCATTGTCGCTCAGAATTGTCAATCAGACGTGTTGCTCGGAAGTGTCGCGCAGAAGCTTCGATCAGAAGTGTTGCTCAGAAGTTTGGATCATGTGTCGATCAGAGGTGTGATCAAAAGTGTCGCTCAGGGATGTCGCTCATTGCTCAGGGGTGTCGCTCAAAAGCGTCGCTCAATGGTGTCGCTGAGACATGTGTGTAGAAATGTCGCTCGAATCGTCGCTCAATAGTGTTGCTCAGAAGTGTCGCTGATGTGTGTTTGTGTGGAAATGTGGCTTGTGCCGCTCAGTGTTGCTCAGAAGTCTTGTTGAGAGGTGTCGCTCAGAAGTGTCACTCGGGAGCGTCGCTCAAGAGTGTCTCTTCGATATGTGTGTAGAAACGTCTCTCGGCATGTCGCTCAGGAGTGTCGTTCCAAAGCGTCGCTTACATGTGTCTGTGTGTCTGCACAAGTGTTGTTTGAAGTGCTGCTCAGTGTCGATTATGTGTGTGTAGAAGTATCTCTCAGTTTGCCGAAATCCTGCAGAGGTATGGCTTCAGGATTGTCTTGCAAGTGTGTTCAGAGGTGTCGCTGAAGTTGTCGCTCAGAAGTGTCACCCAAGCTCTGCTCAGAAGCGCCTCTCGAAAGTGTCAGTGACAAAAGTCGCTCGCGGGTGTCGTGTTGAAGAATGTTCAGAAGTGTCTGTTGAACGGTCGGTCAGAAGCTCAGAAGCGTCGCTAGCTGGAAAATCGCGACTTTGAAGTGCAAGTCTAGCACGCGAAGTACAGCTCCAGCTCGAAAATCGCAACTTTGTAGCACACGTACGCACTGGAAAATCGCAACTTTGTGGTACAAGTCTAGTACGCAAAGCACAGGCTGCCAGCTCTAGCTGGAAAATGGCAACCTTGAAGTACAAGTTTAGCACGCGAAGTACAGGAATCCAGCTCCAGCTACAAAAATCGCAACTTTGTAGTACAAGTATAGTACGCAAGCAAGTTTCCAGCTCTACCTGGCGAATCGCAACTTTGCAGTACAAGTCTAGCATGCGAAGTACAGGTTTCCAGCTCTGGTTGGAAAATCGTAACTTTGTAGTACAAGTCTAGTGCGCGAAGCGCAGGTGTCCAGCTCCAGCTCGAAACTCGCAACTTTGTAGCACACGTCTAGCGCGCGCTGGCAAATCGCAACTTTGCAGTACAAGTCTAGTACGCAAAGCACTGGTTTCCAGCTCTGGCTGGAAAATGGCTTTGAAGTACAAGTCTAATACGCGAAGTGCAGGTTTCCAACTGGAAAATCGCAACTGTGTAGTGCAAGTCTGAACGCGAAGTACAGGTTTCCAGCTCTAGCTAGAAAATCGCAACTTTGTAGCACAAGTATAGCACGCAAAGCGCAAGTTTCGAGCTCTAGCTGGCAAATCGCAACGTTGCAGTACAAGTCTAGTACGCGAACTACAGGTTTCCTGCTCCGGCTGGAAAATCGTAACTTTGTAGTACAAGTTTAGTGCGCGAAGCGCAAGTGTCTAGCTCCAGCTCGAAACTCGCAACTTTGTAGCACACGTCTAGCACGCGCTGGAAAATCACAACTTTGCAGCACAACGCAAAACATTGGTTTCCAGCTCTGGCTGGAAAATGGCTACGCGAAGTACAGGTTTCCAGCTGGAAAATCGCAACTTTGTAGTACAAGTCCGGTACGCGAAGTACAGCTTTCCAGCTCCAGCTGGAAAATCGCGACTTTCTGGGTGAATTAAAATATTTCACCAACCTGAAATAAGGTTGTTGGGGGGCTATTTCCCACATAAACCACCATTTGGGTGAGGTCGTGTGAGGTCGTTATAATTCACCCATAACTTTGTAGTACAAGTATAGTACGCAAGCAAGTTTCCAGCTCTACCTGGCGAATCGCAACTTTGCAGTACAAGTCTAGCATGCGAAGTACAGGTTTCCAGCTCTGGTTGGAAAATCGTAACTTTGTAGTACAAGTCTAGTGCGCGAAGCTCAGGTGTCCAGCTCCAGTTCGAAACTCACAACTTTGTAGCACACGTCTAGTACGCGCTGGAAAATCGCAACTTTGTAGTACCGCAAAGCAATGGTTTCCAGCTCTGGCTGGAAAATGGCAAGGACTATCAAGTGTGAAGCCAAATGCATGAAATCAACCCGCCTGAATCATAAGGTTCAGTGCCAACGTGGTAACGTGGTAAGTCCACCAGGTCAGGGAGGGGAACAAAGTCCCCCCCCCCCCTTGCGTGGTAGGTTTTGAACTTTTGAGGCTTTGGTTTTGAACAAGTCGCTTGGTACGACCTGGAACCAAAGCAACGGAATCTTCACGGGTAAAGCTGTGATCTGGCAAGGCTACGAGATGCTTGGAGATGCAGCCCTCTCCGTCACGCCTATGTCAGGGAGATGACTAGGAGGAACAAACATATAGGGTATGTGTCACAATACTGCAGGGAACCGCCAAAAATGCGTTTTCTCCTTCGGTTGACCGGTTGAACCAAGCCCAAAAAAGATGCCATCAAAAAGCACACACACACACACACGTATTCCTGAAAGAAATCAAACGGGCCGATCTGTGCTTGAGCTCTTTTCCTTGTGAACCTGGGAATGCCAAACTGGCAGCCTTCCTCCTGGCTGCTCCAGAAACAACAGGTCCAGGAAAAAGTGATTTAATGAATTAACCCCCCCCCCGCGCAATTTTGAAAATCGCCCTTACTGAAGATAAACACGACCAAGGCCCTTTTGCGCGTCCATTAATTTGGGGTCAAACATGCCCACTGTTGCTCCAAGTCTCGAGTGTCGCGACCCCGAACCCGCCTTGCCACAAGTGAAGTTGGGCGGCTGCAGCTGCTGAACGGCACACCTGGGAGACGAAGGCGCGGTGCAAAGGGCAGGGCCGCTTTCAGTGTCCCCTGGAATCATCATCCCAAGGTTCCACACACAAACTTGGACGAAGCGTTGATGTTGAGAGCCACCAAAAAGGGGAAATTGGCAACTCTGGGTTTGTTGCAAACGTGGAGAAACAAATACGAGAGCCTTGATGCAACAAGCAACAGTCCAATAGATTGCGTGGACTTATATCATTTGTGTGACTGAGATTGTGTAAGTCACCCAAGTTCATGTTCAACGCTGTTCAACGCTGTTCAACGCTGTTTAACGCTGTTCAAGTGCCGTGGTTGACCGAGCCCAAATGCAGGCGGGTATGGCCAGGACTAAGGCCACCAAGCTGAGCGACAAAACGGGTATCGCATCCTCTCCAACAGCTCGATGCCTGGGGCTCAGCCGACTCTTGGGACTCTTGCTTCAGATTCCCAGCGCCAACCTGACAGCCACGCAGGTTACACCAACAAGGAAATAGTCAATGCCAAGTCACAGTGATGCAATTGGTCCCGCGAATGAAGGTAACACGCGGGCAACACTACAGAAAACCGTACGCATTGAACACCATGTGTGGGAACTTGCCTTGCCGTCTATTTGGGGAGCAATGGCCAAGGCCAAAAGGCCAGAAGGCCGAAACAAGCAGCAAATCTTCAAACGTCCCATTTGCCTTCGTCCAGCCAAAAAGAAAAACGGCTCTCAGGAGGCTCCCAAGAAAACCAGCACGTCACCGCCTGACACCTTCGATTCAAGTCGTCCCCACTCACGAGGAATCAAGGCTACACATCTGGGGCACTGTCCTCGTTGTCCCAGCTATTCGACGCAAAAAGGGCTGGCCCTCCCAAATCAGCTTGCTGGCTAAAATCCGGGGCTCATGCGCCTCCTCTTCTAACATTGAATATGTTCGTTCTGAGGCCTTCAGGTTTCCTCCAATCAAACCTTCCCTTTGATCGCCTGAGGCCGTTTCCTCCAATCAAACCCATCTCACAAGTGCGTGCTGGACATGAACCCCTACCCAATGATGTCCACCAAGGGGTCCCCTATTGAACAAGTCCCACCCATTTAGTCTACCCTAAAACGAAACAAACCGAAGCACCTGACCGACACGCCAGGGCACTGGAGCTGCAGGGGCATCGGCGAGCTCCCGGGCGCGCACCGCGCCGTGCAAAGGCCTAGCCCAAGCTGCCGAAGCCGCCGCGCAGCTTAGAAAACGGATGTGCGGTTCCCTGGTTGATACGCGACCGGTGCAAAAGGTATGCGAATAACTAAACACACATAAAATTACAATGAAGTGTTCATATAATAATCATAATAATAATAATAATAATAATAATAATAATAATAATAATAATAATAATAATAGTAATAATAATAATAATAAATAATAATAATAGTAATAATAATAATAATAATAAATAATAATAATAATAATAATAATAATAATAATAATAATAATAATAATAATAATAATAGTAATAATAATAATAAATAATAATAATAATAATAATAATAATAATAATAATAATATAGGTATGTGTGTGTATGCACACCCTTCTGTATCCATGTCGAGACCAGTGCAAGTGGAAACTGTGGTTGAGAGCGGGGGTGCGAAGTCACGTCCCTTGAAAGCGATTGCCCAGCATCCGAATCGTACGAGCCAGGGTCAACGGACAGCATACGAGTCACCGGTTTTGCTGTGGGAAATGTAGCGAGTTTCAGAGCTTGCCAGCACTCTCCGGTCAATTCCTTTCTGACCCTCACGAATTCTTCACTTCTTGAACAGATTGTAGTTCCTGGCTGTGATCCTTGCACATTGGGAATGGCAAAGCCTGGGACTGGAACTAGCGATGCTTCCACGACAGCGTGTTGGTTGTTTGTGTTGGCAGTACGAGCATGTGAAACACACACACACACGAGCGCGACAACTGTGAAAGCAGAGTTTGGGATAGGAAACCATGCCTCTGCATCTTAGTTGTGGTAACCAGCTTCGATCAACCAGCCCCCCTGGTGTCAACACACCAAAGCGGATTGGTTAGAAGAACTCCAACACGAACCCAAGCAGGACAAAATCCAATTACTGTCGCCGCCGATGCCTTTGGTCGATCCGAGCCGTGTACAGTTGCCCTTGGATGGCTGGGACTAGAACTACATCCTCTGCTCCTGCTCAAGGAGGCACCCAACAAATTCCAAGGCATGTGGTGTGTTGTTGTAATTTACTTGCACAAGACCCTAGGTATTATGTATCCCTACTATATGCTGTCTTCAACAAAGGATGCGGTCTGAAATAAAGGCTACCGAAGGGGTCAACCTCCAATTTGACAAACAAACTTAAGCAACGGCGCGCAAGTCAGTCTGGACTCTGCAAAACTCATTTGGGCCAACAGCCCTTGTCAAATGCAGGATTCGCGAATGCTTTGTTGAAAACTTCCTGTTGAAAGCCCCGGCTCTGTTGTGAATCAGGTCCGTCCAAGCTCGCATACATGGCAGGGATGATGTGGGCCGTCTCAAGCATCGCAGGAACTAACCGCCTGACGAGGTCCTCCACTTTTGAGAAGCCATGTTCAAACTGGATGTCATGCAAGGCCCAAATTCATGCCCGCAATCTCCACATGCACTTGTGTCAGCATGGTGTCCAAGCGATGCCTGTCCCCAGTGCTGAGTTTGCTTGCGCACGTGATCCCCTTGACCAAAAACCCCGAAGCCCAAGGAGTGTTGGAACCCTCGAGGTACCTGGCACAAGGGCTGCCCCCAATTCGCGGATTCCTGGCTGTCACTGGACAAAGCGGACTGGACGGAGTGCCTCCGTGGGGGATCTCTTCACCTTCGGCGCAGGCAGGCCTTGGTTGCCATCAATTCGGGGATCGTCAGTCGCTCTCGTCACCGCCCTTTTCAACCATTTCAAAGGTAAGACCTGGATGAATTGCGAAGAGGGGCAAACTGATTTGGCAGAACTGGGAAGGTTCATAGAGCATGCAAAAGCCCGGGATGAGCATAGACAAGCCCACAAGTGACCCTCAGACCTCGTCAAGTAGAGGGGATGCAACAAAATGCTGCGCACTGCAGTGCCGGTGCCCCAAACGAAGGTAGAGAGACCCTGTCATTTGTCGAAATTTAATTGGGTTTTGTGGTTGCATGCGGTTTGTCCAGATGCAACTTAGGAAATCAAACGTCAAACCGGCTCCCGTTCTACATGGGTGCGACCGGCAAAGTTTGGGATTGCAGCAGGAATACAATTGCCCAACCTCAACTCGTTCGTATCCTCCAATGACGGAAGCTGACAGGAAGGCCTCATAGTGTGGGAGGCTACATTCCTTGGGGAATCGCCCTGTCTACTTCCGATTGTCTGAACATGTCCTTCATCCCCCACTTGCCATAAAGTCACCATGAGCAACACCCAAAGGGGCTCTGGGGGGATTCATCAAATTTGGCAATCATTGTCCGTTCCAAACGACTTCTTCTACTTTCCAAGTCTTGGGGTGAGCAACCGTGACAAATCTGTCGACATGGAAAGCAACCGAAGTCTCTGCTTTTGGAGAGTCCCGGGATACTTCATGAGCCCAGTGAATGATAAGGCAAACTTGTCCAATACCGCGACAGACCGTTCCGTTTTTTGTCATTCGCTGGGTAAGCCCCCCATCTCCTCCTCGCTATAGAAGAATCTGCACTATTTAAGCTACAACTCACCAAAGCGCCTTAGGCACCCTCATGGCTGAAAGCGCTTACCCCGGATTGGCCAAGACTCCTATGGCGCTGGAAAAAGACTTCCATTTCAGTCTGATCTGCAGCTCCCGCCCTGGCTGAGTCTTCGGACGAGGCATACTCCTGCCGAGCAAGTGCCATCTACGGTGCTGGGTTCCAAGGTGGGCACATCTCCACATGGGGCGCCCGGACATGAGTGGGTTAGACGGGTTAGATGTTGTGCCCTCAAACCCACAAGACGCAACGGGTACCACCTAAAGCACATATACAAACAGCTTAAGGTTGGGGTAGATAGTGGAGCGGGTGATTGCCGAAATTTGTGGTTGGTGGAGAGGTGGGTTGAATTGGGAGTTCTGTGGTTGCCTAAAATTGTTGGTGGTGCATTGGGGCTTTGTATTGGGAATTTGCCTACACTTGCTGGAGGAGCCACCCACGAACAAATCGAAGTCACAATATGCCTAATCAAGGGCTGACATGCAGGCCCCAAGTCAAGAAAGCCTCCAGAATACGGTTGCTCTGTGCTTTGCATAGACAGCAGAGCTATTTGTGTTCGCAAAGCTCAGCTATATGGAAGGTTTGCTGCTGGATGACATCCTATTTTCTCTTGGTCTCGTTTTATCTCTATCTCTCTGCCCCTCTCTCTCCCTCTCTCTCTCTCTCTCGCTCTCTCTCTCCCTCTCTCTCTCTCTCTCTCTCTCTCTCTCTCTTTTGCTCGTTCTTGCTCTTTCTTTGCCCATCTCCCCACTTTTCCTCACTATGACATCTTTTTTGAACGGCCATGCACTATTCCATATCCCTAAGACAGAGTGGCCGATGATTGCCCCCTTGCCGCGTTGAGCTCCGTCATGAACAAGCAAGCGAGTGATGAATGTCTGCTCACGAGTTTGCATCGCGAGTCCTGCTCCCCATGCAACCGCAGAAATGCATCATCAAGTGAAAGACTCATGCAACTTTGGACGTAGGTGGACCTTCGCAATCTTGCCTTTTGGGGCTGTGTAATTACTGTATCCTTGCAACAGAAAGATTGCAAAAGCAACCTGGCAGCCTTGTGAAGCAGGGAGGTTGACAAGGTCATGAGACCCCTCTTCAATAGTTTGCCATCGGCGGTGCGCCCAATGCAGTCCGTCGACCGATAGTCTGGTGTTAAGTCTGGGCACTGGAATTTAGAGGCCGTACAAAAGGACGAAACCCAGGCACTTCCGCTTGAAGAAGCAGCCTCAAACCTCCCAGCATCCCAACACACATGACTCTCAATGCACTGAGCGCGCCTCCTTCTGAGTGTCTGCTGCACAGCTCTCTCTCCACTAAACAAACAAACAAACAAACAAACAAACAAACAAACAAACAAACAAACAATCAATGATCCATAAACAAAACACACACCCACACACACATGCACATGCACATGCACATGCACATGCACATGCACATGCACATGCACATGCACATGCACGCGATTACAACAGCGGAAAAAGAACAATCCAAACATCGGCCCCAGTTCCTGCAAATACACATGTCATTGTGTTGTATTCCGTTCCATCGTTAATGGAATAGCTTTGTGGAGGACATCATGCTTGTATACATGTCGTTTCTTCGTCCATGCTTCTTCGTGGCTGTCTTCTTCATCTATATAGTAATGACATGTCTTAAAGTCGTTTCGCAATTTGGACATATGTCTATGGACCACCTTTTTTTATGAGGATCCATCCATCTACTCAGTGTTCTCTTTTCTCACAGTTGGATCCTGTGGGTAGATCCTGTGGTTGAAGCATAGGTAAGGCTTCGTCGGGCACGGCCCGTGTCACCGGAAACAGCCGTCTGGGAAAAGCAAACCGGTCGGCTGCAAGTGGATTCCTCGCCGAGATGTCGGTGTGGCTTTGGAGAGTTTCTTGTTGGCTACCCTCTTGGGGTGTTTGCTTCAGGGAAACCACTCAAGTTGAGGCTTCCCCCATTTGAAAGCAAACTTCTGTGAGTGTGTGTGCTTGGGCTGTTGCCTAGGGTTCTACCAACCATCAATTTTGGCTCGATGGTACACCAATCATCAAAGTCGGCCCAAATGGCTGCTTTGACCAAGCACAGATGGAAGCCATCCATTT
>CAUJNA010000891.1:29634-62134 GCA_963377175.1 Effrenium voratum | reverse complement strand
CCGCGCCAAAGCATGCTCATGTAGATCAATTAGCTGCCATAAGGTTCATGGAAAGCCCGGGCTTGCAGACTTTGCTGCAGGAGTGCGCAGAACTGGGCCAAGCTTGCGTGAATAAGATTGGATGTTCCCCGAAGTCCTTCATGGACCTCGACCTGGATAGCTCTTGGCTGTACCAGTGATTTGTGTGACGAGACAAAAGAGCATGTGAAGCAGTCTGCCCGTCTTGAGAGGCGCGTTTTTACCGCCAATGGGGCCGTTGTTTTGCGTGCGGCTTTTTACAGTGTTTGTACAGAAAAAATACGGTGGATTTTACGTGTTGTTTACGGGTTTCTTACGGGTCCAAATTCGGGGAAAAAAAAAGAAAAGGAGAAAAAACAGGTTGTTTGGTTCTGACCTGCTTTTTTTGCCAGGTTTCGGTGGCCTAAAACAATCATGCACAACGCTCAACTCTCGGAATTTGGCCGTGGCAATGGGCCAACCACCTCTTCATGCTTAAGAATGTACTTAGATCTACCTTTCTCTGCGGCTTTTGCCCAAACGAAAAATGGCATGCTCAGATTCTGGATTATAGTTGAAACACATGAAAACCGGCCCCTCTTAAAGGAAGCCAAACTCTGGTTGCTTGCAAATCACCCCTGGCCCCTGACCCAAAGAGATAGCGAGGGAGAAAGAGAAAGGCAGAAAGACAGAAAGACAGAAAGACAGAAAGACAGAAAGACTGAAAAAACCAAAAAAACAACAGAAAAAAAAGGAAAGAAAGAAAAAAGAAAGAAAGGCAGAAGCAACAAAGAAAGAGAGAAAGAGAGAAAGAGAGAAAGAGAGAAAGAGAGAAAGAGAGAGGGAAGGGCAGGTGGTCCTGGCAGGAGGGCTCCGTCGCATTGAGCACTGCAGGGGCTTGGCAGTTGGCCTGAATGACAACACAAGCCCAAAACGACGTTGGGCTCCACGCTGGGTTCTGGCGAAATCAAACCTGGCATTTAAAGGTTCGACCTACACAAAACCCAGGGTAGATCCTGGCGACCCTGGGCTTTACAGCGAAAGCTTGTGGAAATTATCCGGCGATACTCAGCACTTAAACGGGGAGGTTTCCCAGTATCACAGTGGCAAAAAACATCTCGTTCCCAAAGCACTGCCTCAAAACACTTGCCGAGTGAAGCCAAAAAAAAATATGCCCCAACTCCCCCCGAAGACTTTGAAAGTTCAGCCCCAAGAGCGAAGTATCTTGCCTTTTTGTAGGAGCCGTGAAGGTCGATGAAACACCCAGAGTTCTGTGTTCTTCTATTGAGATGGGCGTGCCCTGAAAAAGAGAACCGGGTCTCACCAAATAAAAATACCCTCCCACCAATTAAGATGGAACCTGACCGAGGGGGTCCTGGAAGACCATTTCCTTTTGAAGGGACCCCCGGTCAGGTTCCGTAATTAGTGGAGGGCAATTAGAGTAGCCAGAATGCTTGCTGGCGCTTCGCTTGAAAAGTCAGAGTCTTCTACGCTCTCGAAATGTCGTGAGTCTCATGTCTCTATTAAGTTGACCCACTTGAACATTTGAGCACTCAACTGCTGCAGAAAGCCCAAACGTCCTTCGCATCATGGTTCCCTTGGGACTGGCATAGCGACATGTCCATCCAACGGACCTTACATCGGAAAGCAGAGTGCCCTGCTTTCCGAGCAAAGCACCCTGCGATCAAAATAAACACACACACACACACCCAACACCACAGAGGCCCAACCCGACGGAGTTGGCGCTTGACTTGCCACAAGTTCCTCCAGGTGTCGAGGCTAACCAATCTAAGTTTACAGACACCGGGGACGGAGTCTAAGCACTAAAAGCTGGTGGTCTTGCAATTAACCCACGCCATTGGCAACTTGGTAGCCCCCCCTGTTCATGTTCAAGGGCAAGCCGTTGAGATCCTGGAGACCACGTTGCAGTCTTTGAATGGCTTGGTTGACATGGGCTTGGGATCTTGCCATTGCAGCCGCACCAAGAGTGTAGCAAACGAAGCACTAGACTCTAGACACGCCAATCAGCACAGTGAGCTGTGACCAAAGACCAGACTTCGACCTGCAGTCATACGGCGGTTTCCCTGAGCATTGCAAGTTGTTGTTTCACTGGAAATACTTGGGTATGCATACCTAAAAATGGTGGCTTTCCTTTGGTTTCCCACTAGATCAAGCTGAAACGGGTACCCAAGCTGCCCCTTGCACCCCGCCTCCTTGCACTCAAACACAGCCGGGACCAGTAGACCGCGCTCGCACCTGCCAAATGCACTGGTCGAGCTGTCGCTTTTCCCGGCCCAGGTGCTAGGGGCCCCATCTGCCTCGGGGCGATCACAATACGGAACCCGTGGCACCGTCGCATCGCGAGCCCTCCATTGATGAGTTTGCAACACCAGCCCATGTGATCTGTAAGGGCCGGTGAAGACCAAGCTTTTGGAGGGCGCCGGCGACCAATTTGGCCCCCTTTGTCTGTGTGTCTGGCCGACAAGAATGAGATTTGCCTGGCCGACCATATAGCTCTGGATGTTCTGCAGAAGACCGTCATTCAGCACAAGGGTTTGTACTTTTGGGGAGGGCTGACCTTGAAGAAGCTGACCTTTAGGAGCTTGTCAAACCTGGATTTGCCGAACAAACTCCAGTAAGAGATTCGCTGTTTCTGGCTATCTGTGTGTTGCTTTGAGACCTAAACTGGCAATCCTTGGAACTATGAATCAAAGGAGTATTGGCAGAAATGTTGGCAATAGCTATCCTTGTGCAAGTCAAATGTGCTTTGTACATTTCCCAGACTTGTGGGGTGCAGAAATTGGTGCCGCTAATCCGCGGAGTTTTGGCAGGTCCCAAACATGTATTCGGGGGTGGAGGGTGGGTGTTTGGCCAACCTCATGGGCGTCTCTACAGTAGCATTGGCCGGTGAGCACAAAAGGGGCCGTCCTTCAGCAAGCGGGTTTACTTGTCAGGGGTTGAACTTTTTTTTTGGCGCCTCACGGTTGACAGCGACAAATGATAGACCTGTCAGATTTGGCTCCACCACCCTCAAGCAGGTGAACAACGAAAAGTCGTCATCTTCTCAACGCCCTTCACGCCACTTAGGCAAACATGGGGCATGATGTGTCTGTCACTGGCTCCGGGGAAGCCGTGCTTATATTGAGCTAGCAAGGGCAAATCTGATTGGCCAGCAACAGCTTAAGTTGCGACTGAAGGGAGTGCTCGGCCATTCGGGAAATTCGAGAATGATTCTGTGCTTTGGAATGGATGAGGGTCCAAAATCGCCAATAGGTGAGGCCCCTGCAATCTGCCCATCTGCGGAGAATCGTCGAATCCTTGCTTAAGGTGACAAAAAACACTTCATACGCAAAACAAAGAGATTCCAGTGAACACCTTGACACCTTGACAGCTTGCCAGCCGCTTCTTTTCGCTGAACATCATCTTTCAGTGGGAACAAAAATCAAAGGTTTGACAAGGAGAGGTTCCCCAGGGTATTCAAACCGTTGCAAAGGAGGGGCTTGTAATTGTCAACGTGTATTTAGGGGTTGCAACTGCCCACGATTTTACAAGACTTCCCCTCTGACCTCAGCTCGCTGGGGCTGGGCTGGTAGCCCGCTGCCTTGGCTGCGATTCTTGCAACACGAATGGCACCAACAAAAGGGGCGATCCTAGAGGAACGCCTATGCCACAGATTGCGCCAGGGTTCCGCAAAGGGCAGCACAAAGTTTGGTTGTCAAGATCAGCTGTATTTGCAATTTACAAGTATCGCGGCCTCAAAAGGGGCAAATAGACAAACTAGGACCAGTTTAACTCCCCAACTGTGGGGCTTGGGGGAAACCTGGCCGGCAAACAAGTTCAAACACAATGGCCCCCACCCGTAGAAGTGATCTTATCCAGCTGAGTGGCCACCTGCCAAAATCAAAGCCCTTCTTATTTCTTCATGGGGGCATGAGTACTTACTTTCAAACCACCTGCAAGGGTCACTTGCTGTATAACGACGCGGGTTGATCGATGCCCCTCTGGATCCCTCCTCACACAGCTGCAGCTACGCACTCCGAGAGTTGCTCAAGGCAACTCAAACTCCAGGCCCCGCCGTCAGAAGTTAGCAAAAGGAAGCCGCACCCAACAATGGCACCAAGGATCAAGCCAAGCAACACGATCAGGATCCCAGGATTTTGGACCGCCCAATCCAGTCAAACTCTGGAAGCAATCAGTGGCTCCATCGATCAAAGAAAACCACCCGCCCCAAGCGACTTGAGATTGCCAGCGGACATACACTGCGCATCATCGATGGGGCCCCGGGCGCACTGCGCTTGGCAAATGTCGGTGTGAGGCAGCACAGGTCTGGCGCAAGACCTCGCCACGAGGGACCTAAAATGGGCATGTGTCAAAATGGGGACCCCAACAATTGTGGTTTCCTTCTAATCCGAAAACAGCACCGAGCCTCAATAAAAATAAAACCCTGGTGGGGTGGGACCCCTGCAGGTGATGTTATTCCCCTTTTCAACCAGGCAGAAAGAAGTTTCACTCAGTTTGAGTGAAACAGCAGACCCCCTCTTCCCAATGCTTCCAAACTTAAACAACAAGGAAACCAACGATTTTAAATTGTATATGCCCATGTTTGCAGCAAACAAACAATGTTACCCGTAAAGGAGACTACGAGCTTCCGCCGACAATGGCGAAAAACCCAACGCAAAGTCTTCTTCCCGAGCAAGCAGCAGGGCAGCGTGCGGCTCCGTCATGCTGACCACGGCAAGGGGCTGCGCAAGTCTCGCAAAATGCTGATTTCTGCTCTCAAAGCACGCACAAACGCATACAGTCATACAACGGACGCCAAGGCCAATAGCCTGCTTGGAGCATTGCAAGAGCATAAAGCCCACTGTGCAAATCATAAGGAAAAACCGCGCCCAAACAGCGACTTTTAAGGGCGACAAGTATGCCCAGATCAGATACGAATGCCAAGAGGACGAGATGAAGAGCCCTTGCAGGCAGAGGTCCCCTGTCCCAAGGTGTGACGGGCAAACAGAAGCACTTGCAAGAAAATACTCTTCGGAGCCTGAAAGGTTGCTTGAGTTCCCGCAGATCTCCGGCAGGCACACCCGCAGAACCACGCTGGCTCATGCGCAGCTGAAGCAGCGGCAAGGCTAGCAACGAATGCGCACGTTTGACCAGCAAAAGAAACACCGCAACAAGAACGTTTTGCATCTTATAAAATTATGTCCTGAGGCACACAGAGAGCAGGCGCCAACGCCAAAACCGCAACACAACGCCAACCGCGCCCGGGCGCGGATCTATGTTGAGACGCAGTCGACTTGGGCCTTGAGAATGGAGGCCGGCCCCAAGACATACGCGGCAAACAAAAAACAACGGCTTGCTTCTTGAAAAGTTGTTTGCACCACAGGCTCAGACACAGAAGGGAAGGCACAAAACTACGACCGCGCCAAGCAGACTGCGCACCTGGCAGACGCCGAAGTGTGGAGACGATGCGAGCTGCTTTGGGGACATTGCACAGTACAGGCCGAGGTCCCCAAAGAAGCCCGCGCTATTCCGAAACGCTACGCAACGACGCGACAACGCCAGCAGGGTGAGAATCACCCGAAAGGCGCTTGCGGCTGAAAAAGCACCCCCCCTTTAGAGCTAGAACCACTTCGAAATCTGGCAGGTCATTGACTCAGCGCCCTTGTTATGAAGGAGGCGTCACACAACTTTGGTCAAGGATTTCTGGTGCCGCTTCTTTACAAAGACAGACGGCACATTCTGTTGAGGGAGAACTGTATCTGTGAAAATGCAATATTATAAATCTATGTGTGCATCTCGTGCATACTCCTGTTTGGCAGCATCTGCAAAGCAACCGTGCAACTGATCATCTGGCATCAGTCCAGGATTCTCCTGCTCCTGAGAGGCATGAAAGATCGATGCTCGCGCAAACCTTCCGCGCCCTTCATGGCAAAGACTTTGATACCAGTTCAAAGGCTCATACCAAAGGTTCTTTGAACTGGCAAGCCGCTTAGCTGCGTGTCAATCCCGAGCGACCCGGTCAGCCTCCGAGATTGGCATACAAAATCCGACATGCGATGTGAGGTTTACATTTGGTTTCCCATGGCACTTACCTTTCCTCTTCTTACTGAGCTACTGGGGTTGCCCATTGGCCGAGGTTGACCAATGCACTCCGTGGCCTCAGTTTTGGGAGCCGTGCGGGAGTTTTTGGGGCTTGTTGTTTGGGAGGTCCTCCAACAAATCAACCATTTCCAATGCCGTAGTAGGCTCTGCGCAAAGAAGAAACATGTTTGGTGATGTTCCACCCCAGTTGCCTGCGATACAAAGCTTGTGCCCTATTTGGGGGTGATCTTTGGTCCACCCAAAAAGGGACGAGGGTGAAATCCACTGAACGTGGCCGGGTCCATTTGTCATGGAAGCACTGGGCTTTCGGATGATAGCCTGAAGCATCTTGTCCACTTCCGTTTCTTGGACAAGGGTCAGAATTTAAGAAGAGCCCGCACATGAAGAAAGTGCAGGCCCCGAGGTCTGTCGGTGGCCCGACTTCTGAGACGCGGGCGGCTGGCCCCCATAAGCAATGCCTTCTGGTGCCACGCATTGCTGAAAGCACCTTGGTGGGAGGCAGCTCAGAAAGGCCGGTGGATCAAGAGGCAGTTCCACGTTGCTGGGAAATAGGCCTGTCTTGGCAGGACTTGTTTGAATTTGCTTCGTCTTCCTGATTGATCTGGCACGATTCATCTTACCGCAGCTGCTTTCTTTTCCACATCCCTTTGCAAAATCAGTTCGCCACATCCAACCAATCCTGTAGTCATCTTGGAAATGTGACACGGATTTGTCCATAGTTGCAGCCCGCACATGTACCTGATGCCTGCCAACGCAAAGCAACATGAAGAAAGTTACAATGCAACGCCAGGCTGCTCGTGGTATGGGTGCATCACATGCATAGTAGAACTTTGAAGAGCGTCTGTACTTTTACGCCAGAACTCCTAGCAGCAAGCATGAAAGGGCGCAAACCCAGTGGCAACCCGCTCCTTCGGGGGCGGGAGCGGGTGTTAGGTAAGACGCATTTCCTGTTCAGGCACAGCAACTGAAACAGTGGTCAGGTGCCCAATACCTACAGCGTGTAAAAAAGTCTGTCCAAGCGTCATGATAATCCTAGTACACCTCAGCGCGGTACCCAATCGAGCAGCCCGAATCCAAACCGCATCTAAACAAGTGGCCAACGAAGCTTCCGTCGCTGAGCAGTGATGTAAGCTTTAAGGGGCAATCATGAACCCCCAAATGTGGAAACAGGAACGGCTTATCAATGACGGACATCATGGGCTTAGCAAGTACGCCCATCCGACATAGTCTTGCCTGAACTGAACTTGCATGAAGATCGCTTTACACGGATGAAGACATCCACCAACGTCCCGGAGAGCGTTGCTCTACTGATTGTGCCGCGCAAGAGACTGACAGATTTTTTTCTGCATAGCATGCGTGGGGCGATTTTGCGGGGCTGCGTGGCAAATGCCTACGCTGCGCTTTTACCCGTTGAGGCGTTGCGTGGAAGCTAGTTGTGGTTGCTTCCTTGCTTGCTTGCTTGCCTGCCTGCCTGCCTGCCCGCCTTGCTTGCTTGCTTGCTTGCTTGCTTGCTCGCTCGCTGCTTTTCTTGCTGAAACAAGCGTTTTCGAAAGGCTTAAACGTGTTTGTTCTGCTCACCTGAACGAGACTGCCAATCTTCACCTTAGAAGCCTCCAGGATATATGCACGCAGGTCTGGTAAGGACACATCTCTGGAAGGATGTGCGGCAGCACACATACCTGTAAGCATGTATGAACACGCGAGCGGCTTTTTCTGCATACACATCTTCTCAAATAAGAAACGCCAACATCGTGTATCCATGTCCTATAAACCAAATATTCTATGCAGCGCAATTTCCCAAGACGTCTTAATGTTTACTGGTGCACGGTCAAAGACCATGAAGCGGAAACATGTTGCCTCAGCAACCAAAGGGGAAGAATACCACAATATACCACACAGGGGCAAAGAGCATGGGACAAAATCCTTTTTGTTTTTGGTGTGTGCTCAAAGGGACACCAACCCAAAACAAGGGGAACCTGATGCGACTGGGCAATTGGGACAAAGCGCTGCGGCCAACGGGATCCGGTCAATTGCTCAGCTCCAGCACCCAGTGAGCCGGAACTCGGTTTTTCCTTCATCGCAAGAGACCTGGCGCTGGCAAACTCAGGGCTTGGGTTCCACTCTTCATCAACCAATGCGAAACAAGCAGGCGTAAGACGCCACAGCATCTTAGCTTGGTCCATCAGTTGGACAAACATATCAAGGTATGTTTCTGACGGGTCCGCGATCCAGCTTGCACTTTTTTAGAAAGCTTATTCTCCAGTCGCAAGGGAATAGGCCTGACACAACAGTCTGCTCGTGAACCTAAATCTCACATGAACAAGCCTCGGGTAAAGATTGGGTGGTTATCGAAATTTCACGGATCCGCCTAGGAGAGTGGTTTCCTTTGAGCTTTCCTTTTGTTTCCATTGCAAGAGAGGGCTCTCTGTTTTGCAACGGCCCTTTATACAAATATGATATATTTGTATATAAATATTTATACGCACATGTGTCCAATCAGCGTACGTGTGTCTGCACGCGTGCATGTACGCATGCGTAAATGAAATTGTATGAATGCGTTTTGTGGGTCGCTTATTATCAAAAAGGTGGCTGGGCCCCAAGCAGGATATTGTTCAGCACGCTTTACCACGCGCCGCGCCGGTAAACACATTACACACAGCAAGTTCCACTTCCTCTGCTTCATCCTCCTCGAGCATAAAAGGGTTGAGTATCAAGATCCAAACGCCTTGGCAGCACTAGCAACAATTCTTCGCATTCGCGTGGCTGTAGCTCCGCTCTCCACCTTCGTGAGCCTTTCGAAGTCAGCTTCTCCAAGTCACCACTGCGACATCAGTAAGCTCTTCCTTCGACATGCTACGAGGCCGCGTGGCTGGGAAAGTCTGCCTTGTCAGATCCCCTTCCTTGCAAATGGCTGTTGCCCAGCTACATCATCCGGAGCCCTGGCTTGAAGTCTTCAACACCAAGGAAGTACACCACAGGCGCAGCTGCAGCCCTGGCTTGTTCAGCACCAAAGTAACACGCGAAGCACTTCATGAGTCATGATTATTCCCGGTGACAGCAATCGCATCTCTGAGAGGATGAAGCCAGCCACAAACAACATCCTTTCCTACTGGGGAGGTATGATTCGGAGCGTGGTTTGAGGGCATGGGTCGGGGTCTGGTTCGGGGGTGTGGCTCGGACAAGTACGCATGCGTATGTGAATGTGACTGCATGTCTGCAGTATGTTTGTCTGTAGTAGGTTTGTGTGTCAGTATGTCTGTGCATACATGTCTGTATGTCTGTATGTCTGTGTGTCTGTGTGTCTGTACATACGTGCGTACATATGTCTGCACGGCATGTGTGTATGTGCTCTATATATGATTCTCTCTGCCTCAGTATGTGTGTGTCTGTACTGATGATATGTGTATGTGTGCGCACGCATGCATGCATGTACTTACGTCTGTATGTCTGTATGTCTGTATGTCTGTCTGCTTGTGCGTGCATCTCTGTACACGCACGTAACATGCATACGTGCATGTTGTGTTTATGCCTGCGCGTGCTTACGTGTATGTTTGCATGTATGCATATGTGCGTATGTGTGTGTGTGTGTGCGTCTCTATGTCTGTGTGTCTGTACATGTGAGGGTGTCTCTATGTCTGTATGTCTGCACGTACGTACATGTATGCGTGCATTCGTCTTTATATTGGTATCTATGTGTGCGTTTGTGTATGTGTATGTCTCTATATGTGTATGTATATATATATATGCGTGTTCATTAACTCTATGTGTGTGTGTTCGTACATGTATGTGTGCGTATGTGCATATCAGTGGGGGCTCAGCAAGCCTTGAAGCGGATTTGACCTTTTTCTCGACAGAGGCCCCTTGCTACAGTTTCCCGACAAGCACGCTTGAGAGATATCGATTTTTGCCTACACACAGTCTCCTCTGCAAGGCCTTCCTCTCTCAAGGCCTCCTGTCTGTGAAGGTTTTGTGGGTGGTTTAAATGGAAGTCCGGCCTGCTCAAAATCGATTCATTCTGTGCACATTTCCTTGCTTTGAGATCCTCGCGTTGAGGGCTGCCAGAGAGAGAGAGAGCGAGAGAGAGAGAGAGAGAGAGAGAGAGAGAGAGAGAGAGATAGATGGAGAGAGAGCGAGAGAGAGCGAGAGAGAGAGAGAGAGGGTTTGCTGACAGTGCTTGTTGAGGGTCCAGAAATTCCTTGAAAAAGAAGCACGTGCAAACTGCGTGTTGAGTGGCTATGATTCACTGGGGACACGTGATTCAATCAGGTTCTAAGCATGAAAGCCATCTTCAGGAGAACGTGCAGGCGATCCGGGTTATTTTTTGGCAAAATAGGCAGGCCTGACAACTGCGCTCAAATACGGCGGTGAGAAGGAAAACGCGGAAACGTGACAGTATGACGTGGGAACGCGCTGAGAGTCTTGCTGAGACTTGAGACTCAGCAAATCGAAGTCGTTGCTGAAGGTTCTGTGCCAGGCTTGCTGGGTACAATGTTGGTTTTCAAGGCTTCTTTCAAGTTTTTTCAAGAACAGTCTAATTCCTAATTAAAAGTTTAAGTCTTTTTTACCCGAGGCAAGTTAAAAACTATGCCAGAAGTAAGATAAATTGAGTCTTAAAATTTAAATTTCGCCGTTTTGTGACTTCTCGGGCGACAGTCGCATGGTCAGCTGCGCCGTCAGATTTCCGGCGTTAAGACACTTTTGAGTACAACTCACAAGCAACTTATTGCAAATGCAAATAAGTGAGCCTATGCATCCCGATACAGGAGTGCGCCCAATTCGAAATGCACATGTGTCATGACAAGGCACCAATTCAGACAAAGCTGCGCTGTGCCTTTGGGGCGACCCCCTATTAGTTTCAGAATTGCTGTTTGCCTTGCTCTCAGCAGTTGTGTTCCTGTAAATCAGCGTGCGTGCGTGTTCGTGCGGGTGGGGGTCCCCCAGCCTCCAAAGCGCTGCTCCAGCATGGGGAGCACCTCACAAACGGCGCAATTCGTGGCGGGCATCAATTTTGTCGGAACAAGACGGTGCAACAGTCAAAAGAAGAGAAACCCAGTAGAAAGTGGATATAAGTATAAGAATGAAGGGGCAAGTATGAGAATAGAGCATACCCTTACCTCGATTTACCGTTCCTTTGGATGTCTTCTGAGATGTCACCAGGGGTAAGCATATAGCTTCATTCTGCGAGACACGCGCAACTTTGCGCCTGACTCACTCCTGCAGGAATACCAGAGCTCCACAGACGCCAGCCCAAACGGCCTGCGTAGGCCTGACAGGAAGCCTTCATCAAGCACACGCTCATGCCCGTGCGCAACTTTATCTGGGCCCAGGAGGCGCCGCCCGCGAACTTGAGGGCGAGGTCGGTCAGAGGCCGAGGGCATCTGAGCTTCAGGAACAAGTTTGCTGTAGCTCCATCCACATTGCTGGCGTTGCCACGCAGGCAGAACCACCCGGCCTCCTGCAAGTCACCCGCATCTGGCTTTGACATGCACAGTCCTTGCGCTCCCCGTCAACTGCAAGCACACTTCACCAAAAACACCTGACACCCGCACTACCGCAACACGTGACGAAGCCACTCGCTCGAGGACTGCCAGGCTTTGCAGCGAGCAGGCGCAACTCCAGGCTATCGGGCTGCCATGCTCGCTCCGCCGCGCCACTTGAAGCCGGGGCGGGTGTGAAGCCAGAACAAACCGGCCCCCGCATTAACGCGGCGCAGAGGTGGAGCACTTTGACCTGCAACCCAGTTTAAGGCCGGTTCGATCCGGCTATACTGCCGTCTTTGCCTGGTCCAACAGGGCTGAGCTGCATTTCGCCTCCTCTATCAGCGTTTGCTCTTCCGACAAGATGTTGGCTCGAACAGTTCTTCTCTACTTGAGGAGCGGGTGAACGAAAGCTAGCAGTTGCTGCATGAGATGGGTCGGTGACAGAGTGGATTCATAGGTAGCTTGTGTACAACGAGAGGCCCGGCAAGATTCGTAGGATGCGACACGCAAACGCACATGGTGGCGTGGCAAACCTTGAAAAATGAAAACAACGAGAGGCGTCAGAAGCTGTCTTAAAGCACCTCTGGGTTCTGCATGCTGCGTGTGCAAAGATTCTTGCGAGGTGGTTTACTGAGAAGACTGAGGTCTCAAATGAACAAGCTGAATCGGTGGAACATGTAAAAGTTCGTAGCACCAAGTCCAAAACGGGCAAACCGAGACTGCTGAAACACTGAGCCACTGCCCGGGGGGAGGGGTGGACCATCGAGCCTGAGACGGGGGGGCCTGGACGGGGGGGGGGGGAGGGGGGGGGGGTCTAAATAATTGATTTGTTCAATCTTTTCGGCTCAAATAATTGAAAAAATCAATCTTTTGGCAGTTGAGCCCCTTACCTTGCTTACGCAAGGAGAAACTTCAGCTAGCTAAAGCTAGCTTTCGTGACAAGGTGACAACTGGGGTTCTTTTGGCGGTGCCCTCGACCTGGCCCATCAGATCTGAACGGACTTGGGCGAGAACTTCTTCTCGGGAAGGTGTCATGGACATCCTTGTGTGTTGTAACTTGTAGCCTCTCTTCAAGCCTTGAGAATTTTATACCTTTCAACTTTAAGACTTAATTTAGGGTTAAGTCTTAAAGGCAATCTTTTGTCTTACCGGAGCCAGTTCCTTCGGCAGAGCGCGCAAGCGCTGGCTGAACATGCTTTTGCCCCTGCCACGCCCCTTCTCCTCCTTTTCCATGGCTGGTGAGCGGAAAAAGCTTGCGCAGGAGAGACACCGGTGGAGAAAAAACACATTAAAAGATAAAGGTGTCAAGGAGATGGAGCGCTAAAGAGCCTCCTCCACACTTCCTGATTTGGAGAGAGGAGAAAGGGTCTGACAGCTGTTGCTGCCATTGGAAGTCTCCGAGACAAAGCTCTTGCTTCAGTCTATGGTCAGAGGTGGATGTGAAAACAGTTGACGGGGCCGGGTATGACCCATGGGACACAAATGCGCCAGCCACGGTTGCTGGACTTTGCAGCGCATTAGGCACTTTTCAGCGCCACTAAGATTGAACATGTTTTGCTTAAGAACTTGCACTTGTCAGCGCTTTGGGTACTTTTCAGTGCCAAAAGAGAAATGTGACTGCGAAGTCATCATTCCTTGGTGTACCTGAGCCACTGGCTATTGCGTATGTCAAGTTGGTGACGAGAAACATTGGCATGGTTACTGTTGATTGTTGCATTGCTTCCTGGAACATGCCTGAAGGCCTGGCTGAGTAATGTGGATAGCATGCAACACAGCTAACCCCCTTAACAGCAATGCCTAGGATTTAGAAAAGCTGGGATGGCTGTCAGTCCGTGTAAAACTGGGTCCCTAGCCACCGGGGCAAGCTTGATGCGCAGCCACCCCAAGGTTGCACTTTGCATGTGCTAGGCACTTCTCAGTGCCGCGAAGTTTGAAAGACGTTTTGTTTAACAACTGCACTTATCAGTGAACTTCAGAAATGCCAACCCCGGAGGCCAGGGACCAAGGCACCATCAATCCCAACAAATGCCAAGGTAGAGGAGGCCAGGGACCCTTTTCAGCGCCATCTATAAACTTGTTTTGTTTGACCACCCCGTTCCTGAAGACCCTCAAGAAGAGGCACCAACTGCAAGGCAAACTAATGGTTGTCAAAACATGTGACTCCATGTGATTCTCAAAGCTACAAAGAATGAACTAGAAATGCAAGCACTGCGCCCCTCCAAGCAGCATACAAGCCAAAGGCCTGACCCCCCCCGGCAGAGTTGGCAAAGTTCTGAGGCCTGAACCATAACCACAATGTACAGGGGTAACACCAAGTTCTGGTATCCTACTTTGTCTTGTCCTGTATCTTAGTTAGGCTGCCTTGATTTTCCGCGTACGTACAGCCGTGCATGCATGTGTGCGTGTCTGCATGTATGTATGTGTAAATGAAATTGTATGAATGTGTGTTTGTGGGTCGGTTATTATGAAATACGTGGCTGGACGGGGGAGACGCCGTGTGATTTTGGGAGCGATTTGGGGGTAGTCAGGGGCGCTAAGGCTTGGAAAGCCGCAGGGTGACATGGATGGCTCTTAAGCCCTGCTGCTGTCACATGCAAGAAATTAGCAGACAAATGTCCGTCGCCTTGCTACAGCCGACGGGCTTCCCTGTGGTGGTCTGCCCCTCTGCCCCGGCTCCGCTTTCCAGGTACCTGCTCGCAAGAAGATGTGCCGAACCCTGTCTCCTCCTCCAGAGCTCGCATCCATGTGTAATCTGCTCCGATGAAATAAAAAGAAAACGGCTGCGGAATTGACGCGCTTCCGCGGTGTCAACTCCTGATGCTCTTCCGCCATGTGCACCGCAAACTCCGAACGTTGTCATCACCCCCCACCCGTCCCCCCTCGGGCATTAAACAAAAAAAACGAATGTGCTCACAGCTGGAACTCTTCTCGGGTCTGCACGTGTATGTCTGTCTGTCTGTCTGTCTGTCTGTCTGTCTGTCTGTCTGTCTGTCTGTCTGTCTGTCTGTCTGTCTGTCTGTCTGTCTGTCTGTCTGTCTGTCTGTCTGTCTGTATGTATGTATGTATGTATGTATGTATGTATGTATGTATGTATGTATTTATGTATGTATGTATGTATGTATGTATGTATGTATGTATGTATGTATGTATGTATGTGTTTAGGTATGTAGGTATGAAGGTATGAATGCATGTATGTATGTATGTATGTATGTATGTAGGTAGGTATGTATGTATGTATGTATGTATGTATGTATGTATGTATGTATGTATGTATGTATGTATGTATGTATGTGTGTCTGTGTGTGTGTGTCTGTATGTCTATATGTCTGTATGTATGTATATCAGTATGTCTGTATCTGTATGTCTGTGCGGTGCGTACGTACATATGTATGTTGGTATCTATCTATCTATCTATCTATCTATCTATCCATCCTTCCATCTATGTACCTATGTATCTATCTATCCATCTATCTATCTATCTATGTATCTGCGTATGTCTCCCTGTATGTATCTATTTCTCTATGCATGTATACATGCGTGCATGCGTATGGCTTGTGTTTAAAGGAGGGAACCCCAAACATGACGCGATTCCTGTTGGCTTCCCGCTAAAGTGAACCTGCAAAGGGTACACATCCACCAACCTGGAAGTGAGGCATCTTTTCGAAGACTGTCGTGTTGGAAAGCAGGTCTGGGGACTCATATCTGGGGTGCTCTAAAATCATGTTTGTCTGATTATGTTTTATATATTAGTCTACCCTAAACTATCGAACATTTTTGTCGGGAGACCCCGCGGCGTATCAATCAGCACCCATTTGCCTCCACGTTTTGGCCGGGCGGAGGTGCAAAGCCTTCAGCACACGTCACTAGGCCTGGGCCGACATCCAGCAAACCCGCAAACATGGGACACAATATGACTGGTTGATAACTAGCTGCCCGCTGGTTCAACCAGTGATTTTATTGTCCATAGTACTTGTGATGTCCTATCAGTAGCGAGGTGTCCGGAAAAAGAAAGCATCCCAAAACAAACCGCTTCACTTCGAGGTCATGCCCAGACTGGGCCCGTCGCCATGGCAAACACACCCCTTTTGTCAGAGGAAATGGGCACATCGTAAGCCAACCATTTGGTGAAGTCATCTCAACCAGCTACATGGACATGTCAAACGGCCAAATCGAAGAAGTGTTGAGGAGAGAGTCTACATCCGCAAAGTTCTTGCTGGGACTTTATGAGAATCCTGCAACACACGAGCAATGCTCTGTTTGGGCAGGGCACGACAGACATGTGAATCATGGAGGGACGGAACTCGCGTCAGCGCTAGTTCCTCCGATGTACAACAAGCACGCCATGTTGTGGGCGGAGTGTGTGAAAAATCATGTTTAAAGGGAGCCACTTGCACGAACAGGAGAAAGCTGGCAGAACTTCCCTCTTACACTTGCGTTTCCAAGCAGTGGCACATAGATACAACCAATGCAATATGGACCGGGTGATTCTGCTTGCTTTACAAGCTAAGGTCATTTTCTGGGCTGTTCAAAAGGAGGGCTAGGCACGGAAATGCCCTGAAAGAGGAGCGGCTTGATTCGCGGCTGGAGAAGAAACTCACTCGCCAGGTTGGGTGAAGTCATGAACACCCGGAACAAATCAGTCCTGTGATTCAGGACCCCAAAACGGGCTCCACAGGGGAGAACCCCGGCTACCCTAAAGCAGTGTTCCAGCGTAATGCCTCCCCCATGCTGGGTGCGAAGCTATCACCGCACTTTGTTAATGGGCTCGGTTCATCGCAACACCCGCGAGTTCGCGCGAAAGTCTGCCAGATTCCCAGCACCGGCTCGGATGGCATTTGCACCTGACTCACACGTTGCCCGTTTGACTCAATTACATGCGGAACGTGCGCACGTTGTGCTGATCTTGCGCATGACCTCAACATATGCTACCAATCAAAAAACCAACAAAGATGATTTCATGCTGCTGGCAATATCATAACACATTGACAATGGCGACGCGTCCGAACGAGCTCCATCCCAGTTGCCCTGGGACCTCACTCAGAAAATCTGCCAGCCATACCAGGCTGAAAGAAAGTTGGAACCCATTCTGACTATTTCTATGGCCACTGAACAATCAGAATACCTTTTGGGTTTACTTTGTTAGTGTGAAACCAAAGGGACAGCCTACCGATTTCCTATATGGCTATGAAAGTTAATCGGACATACCCTCTTATGTAGTGGACATGAATGAATGATGCCCATCAAACGGTTCCAACTAAATTTCATGCCCAGGTCTGTTAGATCCATTTGGCTTGTGACTCCTATAATTACAGGGTCCCCAAATGCTAATATTCAGTTGGCACGGAACTTCTGTGCCTCAGAGTTGGGTGCCTGGCACTGGTAAGCAGGAACTGCTCGGCCGGTGTCGCAACCAGAAACGTCGTAGCCTGCGGTTCGACACCAAAAACCGCAGAAACGCCAGGGGGAATCCGGGAATGGGTCATCTGGGAATTGTCTACTCTTGAGGTTTCGTCATTTTTTAGTTCAACATAGTTCAACCCTGAAACAGGGGTTCGGAAATGTGCCCAAGAAACCGGCGGGATCCGGAAAACAAGGCAAACAATAAGCCCGAAACCCGGTATTCAGTGGCTGTTTTGTAGAATGCCCGCTTTTCGTGAAGGGCCAACCCACACAGTCAAACACACACCAGAATCACACGCCCCAAGGAAAGTCCTTTTGCATGTCAGCAGGGAGTCAAAACTAATGTCTGACAGCAAAAACCTGGGGCTGTTGAAAACGCGCTGGATTCATCAGGTGCTCCAGCCCTGCAAGCAATTACGGAGAAGAAACCATTGTCAATGGGTCTTGGAATGAAAACACATGATGATTCTGCCCCTCGTCCTTAGGCAAGTGACGGGTGGACTTGGCTTCCGCAGCGTGAATGTTTCCTAAAGTGAGGGCGCTTGGCCTACAATCACCTCTGTGACCCTTTCATGAATGGGCGCACAAATCCCATGGACAGGCCCTACAGGAAGCCTGACAGCGCTTGAATTCTTGTTGGGTCAGAAGAGCTTCGGTGTTCTGCATGGCCCAGAGCCGGCTGAAACACGAATACGTGCGAACAAAGGCGAAATATGAGGTCTCAGCGTCTCCTCTAGACACATCGAAGCGTAGCACTAGTTCAAGGAACGGACAGTTTGCGGAGGACTGCAATGATCAACTCTTCTGCAGTTTATATGCATTGCAATGAAAGGTTCTCCCGGTGTCTGAAGGACGTTCAATTCAAGAAAGCAAAGGTTTGAGTGGACACTGCGTCAAACAATGCAAGTGTCCCCAAAAGCTCCATGAAATGGCAGTGCGTTGAATGCGCGAATGTCGGGTAGCGAATACAGGGGAGGCAATTCATTGCTCTCCGCCCTGAAAAGGAAAAGGGGAGGAAATTCAGTCAAGTGCCTTTATTGGCGGTGGGACAAAAATACGGCTGCCCGTCGGTGAGGAAAAACATGATCCCAATCGCTGGCAATACTGGACTAGTACTAAACTAGTAGTAATCAATACCAAACCGATACTAACGAATACAAAACCAATATTAAGTCGGTCCAGAGCCAGCAAAACCAATTGAGGCCCTAACTGACAAACTCCGTGTGACATCCTCCACTACAGCCACCCAAACATATGTTCAAGGGGGAGGAGCGGCACCCCTTTGAAGCCCCAGAAAGTTCATAATGATTCATAAGAGAACAACTTCTGGGTCCTCCAGTAGAGAGGTTAGAACAAGGCTACCCTTTTTTTCTGTGGTCTATTTCAGTAGCGGAACCCTCCCCCAAAACAGGGTAAAAGGGCCCTACTGGGAGACCGAGACTTTGTTTAAAGGCCGGAAATAGAACAAGAATGGTATCTACAGCAATACCGAGGAATACTACACAAATACTAAACCGATTCGAAAAATACTGCTGAACCAGGACACATGAGTACTAAACTGCTAAGCTCGTAATACCCAGAACTAAAACAATACTTACTAATACTGAGCCAATACTACGCCAATCCTGAGCCAGCAATACCAACTGAGGCCCCAAGCAGCCAAAGTCTTTATGACACCCTTTTTTAATGGATAAAGTAGTTGTTTGAGGGGAAGAAATAGAGAAACACGACATATATGGGCCAGTACCGAGGAATACTAAACAAATACTAAATCAATTCTAAAGACTACTGAATCAGTACAAAGGAAAACCAAACCAATACTAAACCAACTCTTAACAGTACTGGGGCCAGGTAAAGGGAATACTCAAACACTTCTAAACCAGTACTAAGCAGTACTTGCTGAGAGACTAATTGAGTCGGTGCAACACTGTCCGCCAATACTTTTTAGGTGTGCCATTATTGACCCAGAAATTTTGTTCATTTGTTTGAGAGGGGCTTCACTTTCAACATGACGACAAAAGCAATGACGTCAGCACATGGCATCAGTCCCACTCGCCTGCTGTGTCTGCCGGCAGAAGACATTTAGCCTGATCCGACACGGTGAGGGGTGTGACTGACAGCCGTTTCCGTTCGCCGGAACATGAAAGATGTTACCGTTGCATGGCTGCACACACAGACCCCATGTCAACATCATACGACTTCTAGCAGAATAATGAACATTGCGTTGCTCTCCATAAGCCTCTACATTGGTATGTCCGGTCGAATGCCAAAAGAAACTCTTACAGGGAAAGATATGCGGAATTCCGTCTGATTTGTGAGGAGTCTCTATCCCCTACCGCTGACTTCATCACAGAAGGAACTCGGTGGACAAGTATTGCCTCATATGCGCCTTCTCTGCAAGGTTTGGTCCCTAAAATGGTGAGCTTCCTTTTGGTCTTCCTTCAAATACCCAGCCCAAATCGGGGTCCACCAGTCTGGAAAACACGCCTATCCCCCCGTAACCACGGTAAAACTATACTAAAAGCAAGCTGAACAGCCGATCTGCTTTGGACCTGACCACAATGCCAGAACCTGCAGCAGTTACAACTGGCCACAAACCCCATCAAATCCCTTTGAACAAAAAACACTGTCCCATAGGGAACGGGGTTGCTCCATGCCCCTGTTGCTTGTCATTGATTGTGAGCCGTATTTCTCACAGGGGGGGGGGGTAACCATTTAGGGGATGGTTCAAAGGGAAAACAAGGGAAACTGCCCGTTCTGAAGGGTCCCTTTTGGAGACAAATCCGTTGCAATTCGTGGGGAGCGACTTCAACAAGTGCTCGTGTTCTATTTCCAGCCCCAACCACAGACGTGCGCATGAAGAGCCCCACAAGGCCCCCCAATGACTGCAGTGTTGAGCTCAATCAAAAAGAGGCGCCTCGGGTGAGGGACTTGAGGGGGGTACTCTTAATATGGTGGTTCTCCTTTTGGTCAACACCAAATGGTCCCTCAAAGACACCCCCATTTGCTGTCGCATGGCTCCTCATCCCGTGTGACTCGCCTGTCTCAAGACTCATTGCAAAAGGCTGGCAGGAGCGGGTACTGTTCCTTGCTCTTGCTGGCTAGGACACACCAAAGTCTCGGAACCTCAAACCACATAGTAGAGCTGGACACTACCCAAGGAAGGTCACAATGTCAGCAACAGTCAAGGATATAACTGCACAGCCATTCCTCCAGGACTCCTTGCAAGCTGCAAACACAATTGCCCATGATCTCAAAAAAGGCCGCATGCGCTTGGTGTGTTTTTCTTATTGACCCCCCCTTTGTTTGGAGTGGGGGTGGTTTGAAAGGGCGGGGGGGGGAGGGGAGGGGAAAATCTTTCCTGGTTCACCACACTCAAAGACCCCGGTAGAAACATATTTGAAACGCTTTTGGGGCGTCCGTCTCAGTGGGCCCCGAACCCACCAAAATGGACTTAGAGGTTCAACAGGGCAATTTTTCCGAAAAAATAATCCCCGAAACACGTTGGTTTCCATACAGTATGGCTGATGACTTTCAAGGCACACGTTTCAGCTGGGAAGCCCCCCTTTTTTTGAGCGCATCGGACAAACCAGGAGCCTCAGGGCAGCCACTCAGCTCCAGGACGCTCAGGTGTTGTTGACAAAGTGCCAAAGCCTGGGACTTGGCGCTTCCCTCGAATTGGTCCAAGCAAATTTCCGGATTCCAAAAGCTCAACTGACACTTGGATCCCCAAGAGGACCTTTATCATGGCTTTCACTCATTATACCCCCAAGCTCCCTGTAAAATAGGCAGACATTGGTGGTTGGATTTGTGGTTTGGAGGCGCTCCCGCGGTCGTTTTCCCATTTGCACCCTACAGAAAAGCAGGGCTTAAAAATCTCTAAGCCACAAATTAAGGTCCCTCTAATTGGTGGTTTGGATTGGTTGGAGGTGGGGGCAACCTAAAGTTTTGTTCTTTGTGGGTCTAGTTGTCCGCTTTTAGCGGGAAAATGGCTGAGAACCACCAAGGACGGCCCAAACTGAAACCAGGGTACTCGGGCTCCAATTTCTCATTCCTCCACCTGCTCCCATATCGTAGCATAGCACCGTCTAGCTCCAGCATCGCAAGTTCGAGCCGTGCAAGCTGCAATCTTTGTTCCTTTTGTCTGGAGCACCGCAGTAGGGTATTGGATAGATCCACTTTCTGGACATGGCAACATGGATGTTGAAGCAACATGGATGTTGAAAGGCGAAAGAGATCACAAACAGCAGCCTTCAATGGATCCACCCAAATTCTGCTGAAATTGCTCTGGCAAGCTCGCCAAGCTAAGCAAGGGGCCAGCATCAAATCTTGACAACGTCAAGTAGTCAAGTTGGGCAGCACCGGCATGCAAGTGCCAGCAACGAGCGAGAGTCTGGTCCATTCATCCAGAAACACGCAGCCTGAAGCCCCCCAAACCGAGAAGGCCTACCTCAACTGAACAAAATATGCCTTCTGCTGCCAAATGTCAAGTCTTGATGATTGCGTGTTCCCATATTCATGAGCTGTGGGAAACGTAGGCTCGCAACAAGTGAGCCACATTCTGGTTGCTTCCTCTTTGGCGGGGCCTCAATCCTTCCAGAACAGCTGAGGTGTCCTGGAAACATGTTTCATGAAATGAGCAACTCCCCGTATTTATCTTGTGAACTTAGGACGTTTTTTTTCTTTAATTCGGTGACGCAAGGTCGCAAATTCGAAGGCCCAGCTCTGACCTCAAGCTAACGTAGTTCCTGGAGTTCAAAAACCGGATCAGGGACTTGAACAAGAGCGTTTCACACATCGGCCTAAGAAGCACCTCACGGTGAAAGCGCCTATTGAGAGGATCTGTGGCTCTCAAAATGAAAGAGCTAAGGTTGCGCAGGATTTAGTTGTTGGTTCCATGTACCAAGGCGCCATTTGGTCCATGTTTTCGAGGCACAGCCTCACAAACTCATTGTTTGAAGAACGCCAAACTGCGATGTATGCTTGTGCTTTGTGCAATTGCAGCCATCCAATGCTGCGACGGGCTTGGGTTTTGGGAAATTGAATACAGTAGCTTAATGATTGAGAATGCTAGATTTCATTGGCACTGGTCAAATCTGGAATTTGGAACGTGTCTTGCACTTTACCCCGAAACTCTGAAACCAACGGTTGGGAGCGGTACGTACTTGGTTTTGACACGTGTCAACCTCGCACAGCACAACAGGGCGCCTCGGCTGCTGCAACTTATCAAGACAATGTTGAAGGCATGCAGAGGCAGACTGTGACACTGTGTCTTGGTGAAAACAATGGCTACCTGCACAGCCTGTTTGAACATATGCAAAAACCTGGACAAAGGTAACTGAGCAGTACGTTGAGGGAGGGTGGTGTTCGGAAAAGGATCACTGCAGATACATTGCATCCATACTATATACAGATATATAATGTATATATATATATATATAAGTCTGCTTTTAGCAGCATTTGAGTTCAAGGGGTTTTCCAGCACCGAAGGGCTTGATGCATTGGGACTCTCCACACCTGCAGCCCGTGCCATCCCGGATTTCCTATAGGCCGTGCTTGAAACTCGCTGGAAGATCTCTTCCGGGCTCGAGGTCGAGTCTAAGGACTTCTTGCTCAGCTTGCCGTCAGAAAAGGACATTGCCAAAAACCACGGAAGGCACCGGACACATGCGGCTTTGTGTTCCGAGCTGCATGTCGATGTTAGAGGCCTCTTCGGAAATCCAAAGCAACCACCTTGGATGACTGCTAGAATTCACGCAGAGCAAGACTAAACATGCATCAAATTTATGCAACTTCTCCAGTTCATCCCTAAACAGTGGCCGACACAAAGTTCCAGTCTGAAGCTGTCGGATATCTTTTGCTGAAGCCAAGTAATGTCGGGACATGACGAAAAGAAACCCTGATTAAGGACGTCATGACTTCCCGATCAACTGCCAGCCAATACTGCTTTAAAGGCAGCGGCACCTCCCAAAATTCCCTCTGATTGAAAACGTCCCTGTCCGGGCCAAGTTTCCCAAAATACAATAAACACAACATGTTAAACTACCAAGCTACTGCCAGTACTTTTGCCAATACGAAGTCCTTTCATAGTCTCAGGGTTGTAATTCGAGAAACAAAACAACAACGGGTAGCCGGAAAGCAAACTTTTATTCTGTGTTAAAAAAGCAAGTTTGGACAAGCTCGCAAAGCCCCCCTTCAGGCTGGCCCCCTCGAATAACACAAAACCCCTCTGATTCATCCTGGCCCTCGCATGGAAAAAAGTGTTTTCCTTTTGCTTTCCTATTGCAGTCCTATTGGCCAGACAGGGGTCCACACACGCAAGGACCGGAGAGGACTGGCCAGGTCCAGACTAATCCGAGAGGGCCAGCAAAACCCTCCACAATCCCTTAAGGGGCGGGGGTTATTGGGAATGTCCCCCCATTATGGCACATCCATGAAGAGTGGCGGTGCCACTTGACGAAGTATGCCAACGAGACGCAACAAACACCCAACATGGTAATTGAGAAGGAGCGCAGTAATTGTGGCTGTGATAAACATGATGTTAAGGATGATGCTGCTGATTCTGATTTTGAACATAAGCTTGCTGATCTTGTTCAATGATGGTAAAGCAAGCACGACAATGACCAAGATTACTGTGACAGTGATGCCGCAGTTGCTACTTTTGATGATACGATAGCGATAGCGGTGGCGGCGGTGGTAGTGGTGACGCAGACTGTGATGAGGACAAAGAAGAGACAGTGAAGTGTTCTGAAGCCTGCCTACGCATTCTTTGAACCATCTAATAGCAACACAATGATATGCCACGCTGCCGCTTCAAGTAAACTAGTAAAACTAGTGATCACGTGTAGCGCTAGTGACATGCCAAGGGGGCAAGTTGACAGAGAAACAACACAAATCATTAATAGGATGGTAAAGTTCAGAGGGCTAATTTTATAATCTTAGTGAACAGTGACAACGACATACAACGACAACGGCTACGATGATGGCTGTCAATGCCAAGGGCGGCAAGGGTGATAAGACTATGGTGGTATGACAGCAACTGCATGTTATGAGACAATCTCTGCCTTTATTGTTTTTTCTTTCCCCCCCGCAAAGGTGAGCAGAGTATGATCCAACTAACATCCACCGGCCTAAAAATGGGAACCTCTTGGGTCAACATGTTGTCCCACCCGCCAACCCACCGAAGTCACCCTCCCTTCCGCCCACCTGACCATCACTAGTCCCATTGGTCCTCCCCCGCGAGCAGAAATCCCGGCACCGCGACCGGAACGGACGCCAGACCTGCGAGCCTACTCCGGGAGTAAGATCATGCCTATTCTCTGGGACATGTGTTTTTTTGGGAGTTTGATGGAGTTTGGAAATGCACCAGAAGAACATCCCCCAAAACACAAGGGATGGAAATGAAGGGCTTCCCGGAAACTGGCCATGGCAGGGCCAGCGCGCACGCTCCGCGCCTGAGCGCACGCCTTGAGGCGTGTGCCTAGCGTCATGGACCGGGCAATACGGCCTGTCTCTGGATCTCATGGTTTGCATCCTGCAACCCAAAAGCGTGGCGTTTTGGGGGGATCCTTTGCGAGGCACCCCCTAGGGACCTTGTGACTTTGGCACAAGCCAGCGAACAAGAAATCCATTGAGATCCAGCCGCAACGAAGGATTTCCCTTCTGAAGGTAATTGGTATGAACAGTCTGCAAGTTGCATCCAGTCGAATCAGGTGCTCTTCCTGGAAAGGAACCCAGGCGGGGGTCTGACATTTTAACCTGCGGGACATGGGAAAATAGTGAGTCCTCAGGTGTTTGTGGGAAACTTGGCAAAAATCCCACTGCTGTGGATGACTAGAATCACGAAGTTCCAAAGATCTGCAAACACCACCGCGTTGTACGTATGTGGGCAAATGAATTTGTACACATGCTATATCAGTTTGGGCCTCAAGTGCGGTAGCCTAGCTTCGCAAGGTAGGATTCTCGGCAAAGTCGTCACAACCAGAGATTTGCCGTCGCTGGGCTCCTTTCCGTGGCTCAACCGCAGAAGCCGCCGTTCATCTTCCTCCGGCTCCAGTTGTGGGACCAGCCTAGGCTTTCCAATTTAGCCAGAACGCAAGGGTTGCACGCTTGGAAAAACGCCGAGCCAAAAGACTCAACTAGATTGAGTAGAACATGTCCTTCGCGCAATTCCTGGTGATGTTACGGCAACCGGGCGACTGGCAAAGGGATCCCTTGAGTGCAGCTTATGCATCGGCAAAAGGCACATGCAAATGCAAGGCCAACACGGAATGCAGCTGTTGACGTGACAAGCAACCATCCAGTCGGACCATCAAAATCAGGCTCCTTTTGGATCCCTCTTGAAATTGCTCAAAGAGTCTGGATCAATTTGACCAACACCTTGCATGGACCCATCAATCCACATGTAAGCCCTTGAATTCAGCCGGCTGGAGATTTCGGGAGCTGGGCTCCCAAGCTTCACTCGGTCACTTTGTCAACAAAACTTCAACCCTAGGCCAGGAACACCCCGAATCGCGGGTCCATGGCTTCGAAACGCGGGATTCCCATTGCGCGTGAATGCTGGGGGAGTCCCATCCATTTGCAACAAGAAAAACTCGGTTGCTTTCGGCTCCCCTGCTAAAAGTTTATCTTTTAGTGGTGTTGTGGAAAACCCATTAGTTGGCAAAAAGTTAAAGTCCTAACAGCCAAGCACGAGTCATGTTTTTATGCAAAGCCCCAACTCCGGGCTCAGGAGGTGGTGATCTTGTGTTCCCCCCGATGCCGGGCAGCGCTCATCGTTGGGAATCGGAGGTCCTGCGACCAGTCCTTGGCGCAGCTGCCCGGATACCCCTTGCACCATCGGGGTTCCAAAACATTTATGAGAAAAGCAGCTCGTCATTTCAGCGTCAGCCAAATAGTATGAAGAGCCCGCAGCTGCACCGCCAAAACTGCCAGCTGTCTGTCAATCATTTCAATCAAGTTTGCATCAACGGTGACCTTGCAGGGCGAGCGCCGTGCAATGTGAGTAAAGTCTTAAAGCGGCACCAAGGAGTTTCACAAGTACGGAGAGTGCGCATAGCTCCATTTTCACAGCCAAAGTGTGAAAGGGTGCAGCAATCTCTTCGTCCATCCGTAAACAAATACATTTCTTCGGGCAATAGCCGAACGAATCCTCTGCATGTAGGAAACTCCAAACGCACTTGTAAGCGAGCTGCAAAAGCAAATCAAGCGGAAGGCATTCCAGAAATCGATTTCTGAGCAACCGAAATGCACATTGGAGCTGCACCTCTAGCATGGCAGCATGGGGAACGCAGTGCCCTTCACCAAGGGGGGTATGCTCTCTACAACTAGGTACCTGAAAGGGTGTGCACTTCTGCCGCATTCCGTGGTTACCAGAAATGGGGCGAATCCTCCAATCAACGACACAAACATAAAGTTCATCCATTTTGATGTGTATTTTCTTCATAGGTGCTCTAAGAAGAACATGTTGCAGACTGAAGTCTACAACAAACCTTATCGCAACTTTCATAGCCTCGTGCTGGCATATCTTCCATCCCGTCGGCATGCAGTAGGGTGCCATGAGGCTTCCTTTCAACCTGCAGTTCTTTCGACTGCGCCCAACGGAAGCAAAGGCCTCAAAACCCTAAGCGTCCCATAGGTTTCAACACCGCCTCAAGGGGCATCTTAGCCATTAAAAAGCAGGACGCAAATGAGCGATCCAAGTGGGCTTGCTGCTCTTGTGCATGTGGATCAGGAGCATATGTGCACCACTCCATTCTGTGAATATGGATAACTCCCAACATGCGTCCTCAATTTGGGCACCGCTCAAACGGGAACTCGCTTACTTCTTCTGTTCTTTCTTGAAAGGGTGGTGTCCATTTTGTTCCCAAGTGCAATCTTGACAACCTCTCCCAAAAGGCATCGTCTGAATGAAGCGGGTGGAAGGCGTTTGAATTGGTGGATGAGTCCCAGAGTGGTTCCAATCAGAGAACGAGCACATAAAGAAGAGCAACACGAACACGGGCTACACTCCAGCCTCTGGATACCAAAATTATTGAGCAACTACCGGAAGGATGAACTTTAAGAACCCTCTTCGCCACGCTTACTTAGATTCGGATCCGTACACTTCAAACGCGGCTGGTGGCCATTCCGGGAGTCATGCTTCCAGTACCCAATTTGATTGCAAGCAGTGGTTTCCCATGGGAAGCATGGGCAACCTGTTTAATGGCTGATGTACAAGCGAAATCCCCAAAAAAAGACACGGGGCAACAAAAGGGAGCTCTGGGTGGCTTCGAATGGAATCTCATGCAAATATGTTTCACGGGAACCCACATATTTGAAGCTTTTGCAGCTTTCGGGAACACATCTGCTTTCAACGTGGGCTCCTTGTAAATCTTCGTGGAAACATGGCTTCCTGTGAGGTGAAACAAACAACAACGTGGCAAAGTGCTGCCCTTGTGATCGTTGTATGCTTCCCCTCCTTGTGGATTTTCAGAGTTTCCAGCTGCTCCACGCCTGGCTAGTTTTCTGTTGTCTTACCGTAGTCCTGTCTTTTCGTAGTCTGCCCGCAAGTATTCCTGTCACCTTCCCGCAGTTGTAGCAGCGTCTTTCCGCAATTTGTGAGTGGTCTTCCCTTGTTGTGTGTTTCCCGTTGATGTGTAGCAAGGCTTTTCAACTATGCAAGTGGGCCGGAGAATGCCAAGGACTTGCGGGAAAGGTGATCGGAGTTACATGCTCACCGGTTGGTGTTCGGTTTTGTTATCGGTCAGGTTGCTTCTATTGCAGTTGGCTATTGATTCTCTTTTGTCTGAAAACCTACTGGTTTCACAATCCTTTGAAACCTGCTGAACAAAAACTGGCGGCTGCCAGGAACGAATCATCATCAACCGCAGAGTCCTCTATTATATGGCACATGGCGGCTTGCTCACGTATATACCAGTCGTGGGTAAACACCTTGCCCACTGGTCATGAAAGCAGGACCAGAAAGGACATGGGAAAGTATGGTTGTCAGGTCATGCGGAGGTCGCGGCTCCTTGACAAAAGGATCCCCTCCAAATTAGACAGAATGTGATCTCGGTTCAGGAGTTATCCCCTGGGCAATGTGCCACATCCTTCTAGAAACAAAGTGCTGTACTGTAGGCGCCTGTGTTCAGATTCCCATTTTTGGAGTTCCTGGCGTGCTCCCCTCGTTCGCAAAATAACAGCGCTAGGTCGCCTTTGTCGCGCACGTCGAAGTGCGTGACCCACTGCTGACCTGGCATCCAAGGCGGCCGGGGAAAGCTGACTTCCTGAATCTGAAGGCTGCAAGAAAAAACTGGTTTCGACCACGCCACGTAGCATATGCACGTGTTGTTAACCTGCATCCTGCTGATAAAATCAACAGGAAGGAAGGGAGGGAGGAAGGGAAGGGAAGGGCAGGGCAGGTAAGGGAAGGGTATGAAAACAACACACAAGAGAGAGAGAGAGAGAGAACGAGAGAGAGAGAGAAAGAGAGGGAGAGAGAGAGAGAGAGAGCGAGAGAAATATGTGTGTATACATAAATATGTATAAGAGCTGGATGTGGGATGGGATGGGGATGGGGATGGGGATTGGGAATGGAGAAAGACAGAGAGGCAACCGGAGAAAGACCGACAGTCTGACAGCCCGAAAGACCCAGACCGACCGACTGACCGACTGACACAATAGACCAATAGACGACAGGACGACAGGACGACAGACAGACAGACAGACAGACAGACAGACAGACAGACATATAGACAACGATAGAGAAAGGGAGAGATAGAGAGAGCAAACGATTTGTGGAGTCTGGTAATTGCAAGCTCCGCCAGTTCCCCATGTATATATATATGTATGTTATTATACATATGTGTGGCTCTACCAGACGTGCCTGAACTAAGCTGGGGTGGGGGGGGGGGGGCTGCCCCCCCCCATGATGATCGAACAAGTGATGATTCAATTAAGGGTGCTTTCTAATTCTGCAAACAATCCAAAAAGCAGCCGGGTTGGAGGGGGGGGCGGCCCATGATGAGCATCGGCAAAAGTGTTGATTCAATTAGGGGTGCAATTCAATCTCTGCAAGAACTCTAAAAAGTATAGCGGGAGGGGGGGGGGGGTGGCAGCCCCCCCATGATGTTCGAAGAAGTACACACACGCACAAACACCTACCTACATGCATGCCTACCTACCTACCTACCTACCTACATACATACATACATACATTACATACATACATACATTAATACATACATACATGCATAAACACAAATGTAAACGCCAGCCCCCCCAAGATGGCCGAAAAAAATGAGGACTCAAATATTGGCCGCAATTCAATTTCTACATATTCAAAAGTAGTGGGGGGGTGGCAGGTGAAAGCAAAAACGACTGAGGATGCGGCAAGCCAAGGCCTGAAACCAACTGGGAAAGCAAAGGCTGCGGAAAGCCAAACGCAAAGCCAAAAAGCCACCTGCCGGATTGAGGAATTCCGAATGCATGGCTAAGACGCAGCTCCCGCCTCAATCGGGGATTGCAGGTGGCCTATTGAGAACACCTTGCCCAGTTCTGTCCCATACTAAACAAAACAAGGACTGTAGCGTCTCGCCAGTATCTATGTATAAATATGTGTATATGAGGTGTATGTATATATATATATATATCAGCGCGTACATGTATAATATACATACATGTATATATATGTGTGTGTCCATATATATATATATATAGTGCATGACGGCACAATATGTTTAAGAAGAAAACAAGCCCTCCAAAAGGAGGCATGGCCGTGGAGTCGGCTGGACTGGGGCCATCTGGACATCAGTAAAGTGGTTCAGCCTGTCTGTCTGAGCAATGACACTAGGTGCTTCTCCCTCGCTGAACTCATGCCGTAGGCCATCACTTGCACGTGTAGCAAAGCTATGTATATTTATGCATCTTGGTGTGTATGTATGCGGGAGAGTGGATTTGCTTGGCGGGAACCCTTAGAGGCAAACCAACAAGAAAGTCTTCAGTGTTCGGTTCTCTTAGACAGACCCGCATCTGCTGCTCCGCCTAGCTCGTCCTCGTCAACGACGGTGACGCCCCTCGGTGGATGAAGTGCGATGAGTAAAGCCCAAAATCAGCGCATCGAACACATTGGAGTTGTCGAAAGGCTTTGATCTACCTAAGAGTTGCATTGCAGCGTCCAAACATGCCGAACCTCGTACGCAAGCAACAAACATGCTGCGATCGCAACACACAATCGGCAGCAACTCTCCCTGGAGATGGCGTCGACCTACACAAACTGTCCTGGCTCCCTTCAAAAAAGTGGTTGCGCTTTCGTTTTACCTTTCCCAACCCCAGGTTTGGGAAACAGCATGAAACAACCGTGCCAGGGCCTGGGAAAACGGCACCAAAAGCATCAGTGAAGGTGTCTTACGTACAAGGCATCCCCTTGTGGATGGTGTTTAAGGGAAACCAAACAGAAACCAACTGAGATCAGGTGCAGGAGTCCCATGTCTTAGAATACGCCCGATGAAGCCCCTTTGCATTTTTTCCCCAGCCTGTCGCACTCTTGGAGGAGTCAGGTTTCGGGCTGGCTGGACAACGTCATAAAGCCAAATTGCAGCTGCTCCTTTGTTATGTCGCTGGAATTCTAAAATGAAGGAAGGTAGGAGGGAGCGGGGGAGGAGAAATAAACCTGACTGGTTGATTGCCCTTGGAACTGCCCCTTTCAACCTTGGGGCTGACCAAACTCGCCATGCACGCAGGACTGAGGCTTGCAAGCTTTCTCCATAAAGTTCCGTCCAACAACAATCACTGTTTTTTCCAGAGCCCGACATCTCTCGATATCAAAATGCAATTGGCCAATGCTAAACCCATTCGAAAACCAGGTCCAACCCCAGTCTACTAGGGTGGCACAAACTTCAAATAGGTGCGCGGGAAGGGAGGGGGATGCACCGCTTTTATGATTTGGGGTAGGGATGGGATTAACCCACTCCCCTTCACGGAAACCACAAGGATATGGAGTGCGACCAAAGTTTTCTGGGCCTCTTGTTCGGCTCTTTGATTGCTTGCTACAGTACTCAGTTCTTTCTTTGCTTGCTTGTTGGTTGACTGCGCGTTTCCGCATGTATCTGCATGTTTGACAGGAAAAGGGCTGAATTATCCAGGGTTGCGCAAGGGTACACAGAGTAGGTAGGGTCTGCGGATAACTGATTACAAAGGCCCACCGCCAGGAACATAGGTCGCAAGGCGAACGACCGATGCAGTGCTCAAACCTCACTCAAACCTCACTGAAACCTCACCTCCCCCTCAAAGCGCTCGGCCCCGATAGTGACAGTAATTTCAGCCACATACACAGAGACTTCAATGGTCAGTGAACTTTTGTAAGTGGCCTCCAGCGAACCTCCAGAAAGTGCACAGCCGTTGAGTCCCAAAGCCTTTGAGTCCCTTGAACTGGACACATCCCAGCCCGAAACGCGTTGGCCGGCACCTTCCATCGAGCAAAAGAGTTGACTGGGGACCTGAGAGACTCAGCCAGGCGTCTCCACCCATCTGCCTGGCTTCTTGTGACCGAACTTAATGCGCGAGTACGGGGTCCAGAAGAATGACCTTGGATACGCCGACCGAGAACCGCACACGTACGCGTGTATGTATGTATGCATGCATGCATGCATGCGTGCGTGCGTACGTACGTACCATGTAGGTACATAGGTATGCATGTATGTAGGTACGTAGGGTTGTAGATAGGTCGGTGTGTGGATATGTAGGTATGTCGGTATGTCGACAGTGGGTAGGTAGGTAGGTAGGTAGGTAGGTATGTAGGTAGGTAGGTAGCTGGTCGACAGGTCGGTAGGTTGTTTTTCTTCTTCTACGCAGCATGCATGCATGCATGCATGCATGCATGCATGCCTGCCTGCCTGCCTGCCTGCGTGCGTGCGTGCGTGCGTGCGCGCGCACGGCGTGCGTGCGTGCGTGCGTGCGTGCGTGCGTGCGTGCGTGCGTGCGTGCGTGCGTGCGTGCGTGCGTGCGTGCGTGCGTGCGTGCGTGCGTGCGTGGCGTGCGTGCGTGCGTGCGTGCGTGCGTGCGTGCGTGCGTGCGTGCGTGCGTGCGTGCGTGCGTGCGTGCGTGCGTGCGTGCGTGCGTGCGTGCGTGCGTGCGTGCGTGCGTGCGTGCGTGAGTGCGTGCGTTCGTGCGTGCGTGCGTGCGTGCGTGCGTGCGTGCGTGCGTGCGTGCGTGCGTGCGTGCGTGCGTGCGTGCGTGCGTGCGTGCGTGCGTGCGTGCGTGCGTGCGTGCGTGCGTGCGTGCGTGCGTGCGTGGCGTGCGTGCGTGCGTGCGTGCGTGCGTGCGTGCGTGCGTGCGTGCGTGCGTGCGTGCGTGCGTGCGTGCGTGCGTGCGTGCGTGCGTGCGTGCTGCGTGCGTGCGTGCGTGCGTGCGTGCGTGCGTGCGTGCGTGCGTGCGTGCGTGCGTGCGTGCGTGCGTGCGTGCGTGCGTGCGTGCGTGCGTGCGTGCGTGCGTGCGTGCGTGCGTGCGAGCGTGCGTGCGTGCGTGCGTGCGAGCGTGCGTGC
>CAUJNA010000891.1:0-22500 GCA_963377175.1 Effrenium voratum | reverse complement strand
TTGGTAGCCATTGCCACGATGTTGTCAGCGGTTTCCTCAGAGCGAACATGGGGGAAATTCAACGGGGAACCCCGCGAGCAAAACGAAAAACGAGGTAACAGTTCCGCTCAGGGCACCTGACGAGGCAAACATGGACTACCGCAAATCTGGTTCATAGAACTCCTCACAAGTTTCTTATCTGCCAAGGCCGATCAATTGCCACGCTCTCGTGTTTCCTTTTTTTGCGACACGTTGCACGACTTGAAACCTTCTGCTTGAAGATGGGCTGCGGAAATTTAGACGTAAGCAACCTTTCAGCAGAGTTTTTTCCATCGCCCCTTTCAACATCACCCCACAGTCCAATAACTCATGCTTTGGATGGCTTTCTGGGTAAACATAGATGCCCTTGAACCCACGCTCAATCCTTCATGACCTCTGAGCTCCCTTAGAGATGGTATGCTTGCGTCGGCGCTGCTCGGAGGGGATCAAACCGATCAGATTTGGAGGATTCCGGGCTTCGGGAGTCCATGCGCCTGTTGCTGGTATTCAAACCACCGACATCATGTCGGGTTGGTTTTTAGGGTACCTCTTTCGGGGTCGGTTTAAAGGCAAACCATAGGCAAGCCGCCCATTTTAGTGACACACACACACAGACAAAAAACAAATAAACAAATGTGTACGTGCTTCCCAAGCGGAAGGCTTTCTGAAACATCAAATTGCGTCCAGCTTCCCGTGATTTGAACTGGCTTCATGGGCAAAAGGATCCCCGGCCAAAGGGGGTGCCAGTCTTGGGAAAGCTCGTGACTTGGGCCATGCGGATCCCGGAATAAAATTTGCAGAACCATGGTCAAGAGTCCAGACGCCATGCCTACAGAATTTGCCAAAGGTTGTTCCTTTTACAACACTAACTTGGTGCAGAAAACAAGCACACATATACACACACCGATTGTTGTTTGCAACCTTCCATTCCAAATTAGCTCGGATCTTGCAACTTGCAAGCAAGAGGCGTGCGGGCGGCCCTTGCTGTGTTCAGAGCCCATCCTGCACATCGCTTTTAATCTCCCATTCAACGAAGGTCTCAGTGTGAAAATGGTGTGATTGAAGAAACCTCCTCTGATTTTCATCCTGTGGATTTGAGAACCACACAAGCAAAGAAGCCTACGAGTTCCCGCGTGAGAGAGACGACACACGAGAAGCCAAACAAAATGAAAGTCCCAGGCTACACGCAACGAAGCAAATCGCAGGCATTCAACCAAACATGCAGCATATCCTGCTTTGCCAGGTTTCAGCAAGCTTGTGAACTTTTGTCCGACAGGGTTCTCAGGATTCGGGCTGGCGCCAATCTATATATTGCATTGCCTTGCTGCAATGATCTGAAGCTAACCCATGCAGTGGGTGGTCATAAGATAAATAATGCACAGCAAATGATTCAGAACTCTTCTGAGGGGACAGCACCCTTAGCCAAGTCACCCGATGCACCATTCGTGTGCCAGCCGTTTTTGCCTCTTCTATAAAGGTAAGGATTCCCCATGCACGAAGAACAGTATCACCAATAATCCCTTCTTCCGATTTGGTAACGGAACCCTCCAGCCAACCCCAAACATTGCCAAATGCTAAAACCAAAACTAAACTCTCTGGAAACCAGATGAACTCAGCCAAATATGCTTATTAGGGGCCGCCATAGCAATGATCAATTGGGCTGCCTTGTGTGAGCGGTTTTAATGGTTGGGGTCTCCATTAGGTTCCCTTCACAAGGTCGTTTTCTCAAACCAAAGGGTTGCCCTGCGCGAGCGGTTTTTATTTTCAGGCCTTGTTGATCAAAAACAAGGGCGCCTTCTCTTTAACAGTTCTTGCTCGAAGTTGCATTCTGAACGCGTGCTTTACAAATCAAAGGATCCCTCTTTCCAATTTGAACCCAATACTCAACAACACAGCCTGAAAACACATTGCCAAACACCAGGGACCTTAGCATGACGGGGGGGGAGGACGGTATATTATTGCAAAATGTACCAAGGGTTGGTATGCTGGCATTACCCCGCGTAGGGTACATTCTATGAGGTGTGTAGGGTCACACGGTGTTTTCAGTGGCTTGAATATTGGCCACTCTCAAACTCCACAGAATTCCTGGGCACTGGCGATCACGCTGAGTCCGTGCTATGGATCATTGGGGCGTGTCACTTGGAGAAGTTCACCTTGACATCCAAAAAATATCGGGAGACGTCCATTGGAGGACTCAACGGCCAAGGCGTCAGCCCGGCCTCTTCGCAAGATGCCAAAGGCACGTAGACAACTTTGGGAGCAAGAAGGCTGCGGGAAGCAGAGCTTGGGCAATGCCCAACTTGGCGGCACCACAGGTACCTTGCATAGAAGCGTCCGAGTGCCAAATGGAAACGTGCTGGAATCAGCAACGTGCTGCTTCTGCCTACTTGCTCACCAAATTGGCATAGGGAATCTGAATATTGGCGCTCTTGGTGGTTACGTTGACAAATCCCCCCATGTCCTGCCACAACAATGGTGGATCAAGAAATTGCAGCTGGCTTCATAGTGTGTTCCGCAAACCAAAGCATTATATGCATGAATATACATATATATATATAAAATATTGTCAGTTGCCTGCGCAGTTCCCGAAAAGGCTAACGTGGGCATGTCGTCGTCTGCTGGTCGATCCTCTTCAGGGTGGTACCTCGTGGGTTTAGGAAAATCAACAAACACGTCCATTCTGCGCGCGCCCTCTATGGGAAACGAACTGTTCATACAATGTGTTTGTTGTCCCAAAGTTCTCGCTTTGGATCGTTTGATTTTGATTGGGAGGTCCCATGCATCAGTCTCCTGGATGTGTGCGTGTGCGTCTGTGTGTGTGTGTGAGCCATATTGGTGCCATCGGATGGCTCCTTGCCCCAATCATATCCAATCATGATCTTAGCAGGATCCCAAGTGCGCTGGCCGAAGAGAGGAGCTGACATGAAAGCGTTGCTCCTTTTTTGCAAGATGTAGAATAACTTGCCAGCATGAATCGGAACCCTTGATTCTTGAGGTTGCTTTTTCTTGGGTTGTTAAACATTCCCAACGGATCATAACAAGCACCAGCTCAATCCCATCCCTTTGACTCTCAGTCGCCTGAGGCTACCTGGGACACAAACAAAACGTTTTCTTGGGTAGTGGGAACACGTTATATATATATATGTATACATATATATATATATATATGCGGGTGTCCAAAAAAGTCAAGGTTCAAGATCCAACCAAACAGTAGCCGAAAGATCACAGCTTTGTTCTACTCGGAACTCTGGGGATCCCAACGCCCACCTGTCCCGATCTGCACTGAACTTGGCAGTCCTGGCAACCGTCGCTTGAATTCGCGACCTACAAGTTCCCAAACACAACGCAGCTGATGCGGGGAACACACTAGAGACCCCACTCCGCATCACGGCGAGGAGGGGGACCAGCACAGCTGCTACATTGTGGCCAAGAGATGCGTTGACTCTTGCACGTCGGATGTATGTAGACACATGATCTATGTTTGTCCCATGTTAAAAGCGGTTTGACCCAACGCGGAACCCTGTTTGGAAACATGAAGCTGGCATACGGGGAACTCCCCAAAAATGTGTTGTGGAAAAGGCCAAGGAATGCTGAAATTCAGGGCTTCCCAAAAAGACTTTTGGGATAGAGAACCTAGAAAATATGTGATATGCAATTCAAAACAAGCCAGGAATAGCCCAAGGATAGAGGAACAAAGTTGGGCAAGTCTGAACCGGTCACGAGATGGAGACCTTGCTCTTGCTTGCATGAGGGTTTGTCACCTGCGGGCTGTAGGTGAGCCGCCGCAGAGATTGACGCTGCCTCCAAAACAAGACGTTAAGGGCACTGGCCTCATTATACTGCCACCCCCAAGTGGCAGGTTAAACACGACATTTCCAATTGTCGACTTTGACTTTGATAGCCCACAAGCAGTCAACATAATGACCCTAGCGGCAGGAGTTTTCAGATTGATGGTGTGAAACCAATGCAACAAGGCGGGTAAGCTCTGGCGCCAGAAAGCACCGCGCTGCAAAGTCGTCTGCGTTGGCTGGGCGCGAAGCAAGCTTGCACTGGCCTACTGGTTCCAATCCCATTCTCTTCAAGAGATTGAACTTTTACCATGTTTCCAACGGCCACTGATTGAATAGGACAAATGAAGTTGTTGTTTTGTTTGTTACGCTTGGTTTTGGACAGCTCAGCTTGCCGACGACTCAACTTCCACTAGTGAGGCGCATGATCCTGAGACTGAACAATCCTCCAGACATACAGTGTCTCACTTCCAGGTCGACATGGCCAACCTCAATTTCTGTCATTGGTGCTCATTAACTACCACCACTATCAATCATTCTAAACGGATTCCTACACTTTTGGGAGCACCCGCCGTAAGACCCAACATAGATTCAGAGACCTGTGCAAGAAACCCAGGGTTGCTGATTCGTCCTTCCAAAAAGTGCTCTCAATCGGCATTTGATCATCAGTATCATTGGGAAAATATTTGTCGTCGTAGTAATATCCGTGCTCGTGTTTTCGCTTGAACAGGGCCTCAAACTTACTCTGCTCGCACGAAACAAGCGTGCCCGAATTGCCGCCCACTTGCGGCTCTCCGATTTACCGCTCACGAGCAACTCCACTGATGTTGATGGCCATCAAGCATCTCAAACACCTCTCCCGGGCATTGGCCTCCTTGTCTGTGAGCCTGTGAACATCTTTCAGAACTATTTACAAATTCCCAGGAACTACAGTTTAGAAAACATCAAGGAACTACGTAAAATCTGGTTCAAAGGCATCCTAAAATCGCCCAAATTTCAGATGTCAGCGATCGCAACTTTTCCAGCTCCGCACCTCACAGCGAGCAGCTAGTGGCTAGTGGCCAAATCCAAGGACAAGCTGAGGTGTGACTTGTTTATGTCACCGTGTTCTTGAAGAGCACCCGGTCTAAACCTCAGAATGCTGCATCGAAGATCCGTGCAATGTCTTTCAACCCAATAACTGAAACTGTTTTGAGCGCCAGGTATTTTGCTCTGGTCAGCCCGAATGACACCAGGCCTTGTAGGAAGATGACCGCGACACTTTGTTTAGATCACGTTTCTTCTGAATTTTAATCACCGTCCAGAGTTTCAGCTGCCGCTTCCCGTTATTGCCACTTGGCCTCCATTTTTCTTTCTTCATTTAGGGACCCTCACACGTCTTGACCGTCGTGCGCTAGACATGAAGAACCAAGGATCAATGCATGAATGCCGCCCTTATTTGCTGTCAACAACAGTTCCGCTAACCAAGTTGGACACAAGTTGGGCACAGGCCCAACATGTTCGCCAATATTCCTGCGACATAAAACGGCATCACACATGAGCTGCGGTGAACGTTCCTTGTCCCCCCCCGCTGGGAAACATGTTTGCGTATATGGTTCTCGTTCCCATCGACTCTTGCCGCAGCTGCGCTTATTTCAAACATAACAATCCAAACACTCAGCCAGCACGGACAATCAACCACTGGTATCTTGTCAACACTCTGTGTGCGTGTAAAAATGAGTTCATGGTGTCTCGCTCATTATGCGCCGTCGTATGAGTCCAGAATTCACGTCGCAACTTGCTTGAAAGATGACACCTATAGATTTGTGTGGCAATTGTGTGTGTATGTGCACACAACAAAATTAGATGGGTAGATGGATGCATAGATAAACCGACAAACAAATTAGACAAGCTAGATAGATTAGATAGCTAGCTAGATAGATAGACTAGATAGCTAGCTAGATAGATACATAGATACATAGATACATAGATACATAGATACATAGATACATAGATACATAGATACCACTCCATTGAGCTGTCGCTCAGGTTCGACATCATGGCCTCGCCATCTTTCCTGCCCAAGAGCTGCTTCTGCATCTGCGTGCCTTCCACTATCTTCGACATCACGTCCGTGCGGTGGAGGCATGTTCGGATCCATGCTGGCCATATGTGGAGCCCCTCTTCTCAGTTCCGTCGGGCTCATAAGCGATGCCCTAGTTCAATCGGGCGTTCTTTTCCTTTTCTCGTGAAGAACGGCGGCAAGTACGGGAGAGGCTCTTCTCGCATCGTTGCATCCCAAAGAGACCTTCACGGTAGGGCCCGAACCTGTTGCACCCCCAAGCTCGCTACAACTAGCGAAGTTGTCATCTCCTCAAATAACAGGAAAAGCTTAAGAGTTGAAGGAAAAGGGAGCCACAAGAAAACCAATGCCCGTCGGGCCCCACGGCCTCTGCACGGAAAGGGCCATTGCTGGCACCTGGCAACGCTTTCACGCCGATCAACTCAGCTCGTAGGGAATTAAGGGGGAGGTCTTTTTCTGAGTACCCTTGGGAAACCACATGTTGACACACACACACACACACATGCGAAATGGGTTTTGGTAGTGGGGAATCACGTCTTTGCACCTTGCAGGTTTGGTCGGTGGTCTGTCTCAATGGCATCCCCCCCGAAAGGAAACAAGAGGGGGGTTCCTGCAGTTTCCTTGAAACCCTCGAGGCTCAAACTCAAAGAACAAGATGTCCATACACAGATCCTTGTAGGCAAGTGAGGGACTCTGTAGGATGAGCTTTGCAGGCTCTTGGTTCAAATCCCCAAGCCAAGCGAAGCCGAGTAAGGTTTATCAATTGAATCCTTGGACACGGCAAGAAACATGAAGCACAAACACCACCCGACGGCGAACAATTGCAAGGCACCACGGGCTCAACTCACATGCACCATACTTTGCAGAGTCTTGCTTACACAGCCTTCAAGGTTGGGCGCGTTGACTGTGACAGATTTACAAGGATGGGGAACGTATTGACGATTGATCATGCACCAAGGGGGGGGTGCTTCCTGCTTTGCAGGGAATGTCAAGTAAACCCAGCAAACTACTTTTTAGGAAAACTGGCGTCTGAAGCGTGGCCAAAAGACCGCTTTTCTAGCTTTTCCTGAAAACCGCTAGATTAAAAAAATAATAACAAAATCCTTCCAATCTCGAAGGTGTGTGTTAAAAAAGGATTGTGGTGTTCCTTCTGGTTTCCCTTAAACGCACACTGCAAGGATACCCACAAAAACATATATATATATATATAGATATATATATATATATATATATATATATATCCGCCGACCCCTTGCCCTAAGGGTGAGGCGCATGGGAAGGGTGAGTTCGGCCGAGCTCTTGTAGACCTACCAAGTCTGAGAATGCAAGCATGTTCTATCTCTCTTCTAGGAAGCAGTTAAAAGTGACGTTTGGGCACTTGTCGGGCTCCCAAAAGGCCTCGAAGCTCGCTGCCTTGCTGGTGATGCTGGGGATGTATTCGGGGTACTTTTCAGCTTGAAACCTACCCATATCTAGGAGTCAAAAAAAGAGTGTTTTTTTTTTGGGTGCCCAAAGCGACAACATCCCCTGCATCACTTGCATCATCCGCATACATGGCGTACATGGATGCGGGTGATGCAGTGGATGTTGTCCATGGACAATGATGGAGTGAATGGAAACAAGATAGACAATTGATGGAAACAAGATGGAACATGTATGGAAAATTGATGGCAAATTCATGGAACATGGATGGACAATTGACGGAACATTGATGGAACATGGATGCATAATGTATGCACTGGGATGGAATGGGTGGAATGGATGGAAGATGGATTGAACGTTGACATGGGTGGACAATGGATGGGAAATAGGATCGAAAATGGATGGAAACTTCCCATGGAAGGAAAATGCGTGGAACATGGATGAAAATGCATGGAACGAATGGCAATGAATGGAAATGAATGGAAATGAATGGAAATGAATGGAAATGAAGGGAACTGAAGGGAAATGGAGGGAACTGAAGGGAAATGGAGGGAAATGAAGGGAGGTGAGGAGAAATCACGACAACTAAAGGGAACTGAAGGGAATTGAGTGAAGGAACATGAAGGGAACCAGTAAGAATTGAAGGGAACAATCAAGGGAAGAAACTAAGGGAAGGGTAGGGTGCCCGGTGGCCGGCTGTGTTGCGTCAGCGTGTATATATATATATATGTATATGACCAGTTCGCATCTCATCAACCCATGGCGCGCCGCACTGAAGGTCGAACTCCTCGGGAACCTGGCAGGAGGATTTTCCCTGATCCTCCGGAACCCTCCAACAAATGGAGGAAGAGTACCTCTTTCCAACGATCCCTTCAGATGAGGTTCGTCTTTAGAACCCCAGTCCACTTCCACGATTGGAAAAGTAGACATGAGACAGGGGGAAGGTGCTTCTCCCAATGAAGAATTTTTGTAATGGGACATGCCCAATCCTCGGGCATGTTCGATGGAAGGAATCGGCTAATCATCAAATATGCCGACGACAAAAACATCCAACCGACAATCGGACCCGCTGTTATTTGGTGGCACAAAGCATCAATCGGAATGGTCTCGCAGAACCACTGAGGTCCGCTTGATGCAATATACGCTGCCCTGGATAAGGTTTCGGTTGGAACAACTCTCAATACGCCAGTAGAAGGGGGGTTCGAACCAACCTGTAATGCTGAGTGTAAAGGGTTCGACATGTTTAACATACGCATGAACTGATGTAGATCTTGCACTACTCGGCAACATCAAATGCGATTCCAGAAAGGGCAATCCAAACATGTGGCTGCTCGCCAGCAAAGGAGACCCTCCTTTGTCGGTGATGCAAAGGAAACAACAAGGAGCCAACTGTGTGAGGGCTCCCTTGTCTTAGGGCATGCCAAAAAACTGCATCCTCTGAGCCTCTGAACAGGGGTTCTTAAATTCCACTACGTTGCAGCCCCCCAAAGTGGCTTGGGCTTCCTTCTAGCCTGATTCAAATGGCCAAGTTGTGTCCAAAGCTTGCTAGGGTAAACAGACGATGAGCATCCAATCAAAGTAATCCCAAGCAACAGAATGTCAACTGATCACACAAAGCGCCCCACCGGCAATGAAAGGCTTTGCTGAAAGCCACCCTGAGAGCTTAGGGAAGTGGACGTCGCTCCCCACCATATACCGAAAACATCAGCTATGCTCCGTCTTTCAGGGACAATGTATGAAATGGCGCGTAGAGGTCCCTGAACATTCATAACCTTCAACTAGAGTTTCCGCTGTTCTGTCAGAGCTGCTGCGTTTCTGACACTGGGAGGCTCCCAAAACGAGCCCCCAAACCCTCCGCCCCCCAGGCTCCCCAACCAACCCCTCCCAGTGGGTTTCCGCGGACAAGCCTCAGGCAGGAAGCAGCTCGGCGCACTGCAGCCCTCCAGGCTGAAGACCCCACCCTGGCAAGGCCCCAACCCTCAGTTGCCACAACCGGCGGTGATTGTGGGTTAGGAGGTTGGGAGGGTTCTTTTTACCTTCAGGAACCAGCGGTTCGAATCCCCAAACCTTCAAACCACCATTTGGGGGCGCCGAAGGGTTCCCCAATTGGAATTCACCCCCGAGCAACCCTTCTTGTCCTAATCATAATTTAGTGCGAGTCCTAATGTCATCCCGCTGACTTCAGATGACTGTGAGCATTGGGCCATTGCTGATGCAAGTAATCTATTTGGCTGCACAGAAGTCAGTTGTTGAAAGTCTAAAATGCCCGCTTGGCAAGCAGTTTGTGACTTGTATTTGCCTGCTGTATTGATCTTTTTCTTGCTTTTTGGTGAGCCAGAGTGGTGCACAAACCCAAACGCAGCTCACCAGGAACCAAACAATGAAACCGCAACAAGACACGGGGTACCTGATTACTCGGCCCACATCTGGGGTACTCCAGAAATAACGTGTTAAGATTGCGTGTCTTAATTATTCTACCCTAAAATCTAGACCCAAGTTCAAGCTGAAAACAGAAGGAGGAAGGGGGGCTGATCTGTGTCACCTTGAAGCTAGAGGAGGTGATGATTAAGACGAGGGAGCCCAAGGCCACCCAATGTAAAGACTGGACTCAAAGAGCCCAAACAGAGCGTGATGCTTTCTATGACCATGATCCTCCGAGAAGCGTCAATGTTGAAAGAACCCTAATACCGGCGATGCCGGGATCTGGATCTTGCCATCCGCCAGTGTGGGCGAAACGCGCGTTTCTGCTTAGAACATGTGGGACGGGTCCAGCCCTGCGCTGTGATTGTTCAAGGGCTCCAGCTACCGCAGGTAGGCAACCTTGTGCATTCTCAAGCAAGGAATCATCCAATTCAATCACATCGGTGTTAGCCGGGAACAGGAGGGTAAGTCTAACTTGTCTCCTCCAGAACCCTTGCACACTAAGTCACTACCAACTGAGTTTGAAGTCATGCTGGTAAAAGTATTCCCTGTCCACAGCCAAACTGCCAAGTACTATCTTGACCGAATACCAATACATAACAAATAGCATGCGTGTGTATGTGTGTGCGTGTGCGCGTGCGCGCTTGCGCGCGTGTGCGCGCGCGCGGGTGTGTGTGTGTGTGTGTGTGTGTGTGTGTGTGTGTGCGTGCGTGCGTGCGTGCGTGCGTGCGTGCGTGCGTGCGTGCGTGCGTGCGTGCGTGCGTGCGTGCGTGCGTGCGTGCGTGCGTGCGGGTGTGGGTGTGGGTGTGGGTGTGGGTGTGGGTGTGGGTGTGGGTGTGGGTGTGGGTGTGGGTGTGTGTGTGTGTGTGTGTCTGTGTGTCTGTGTGTCTGTGTGTCTGTGTGTCTGTGTGTCTGTGTGTCTGTGTGTCTGTGTGTCTGTGTGTCTGTGTGTCTGTGTGTCTGTGTGTCTGTGTGTCTGTGTGTCTGTATGTCTGTGTGTTGGTGTGTTGGTGTGTTGGTGTGTTTGTGTGTTTGTGTGTTTGTGTGTTTGTGTGTTTGTGTGTTTGTGTGTTTGTGTGTTTGTGTGTGCGTGTGTGCGTGTGTGCGTGTGTGCGTGTGTGCGTGTGTGCGTGTGTGCGTGTGTGCGTGTGTGCGTGTGTGCGTGTGTGCGTGTGTGCGTGTGTGCGGGTGTGCGTGTGTGCGTGTGTGCGTGCGTGCGTGCGTGCGTGCGTGCGTGCGTGCGTGCGTGCGTGCGTGCGTGCGTGCGTGCGTGCGTGCGTGCGTGCGTGCGTGCGTGCGTGCGTGCGTGCGTGCGTGCGTGCGTGCGTGCGTGCGTGCGTGCGTGCGTGCGAGCGTGGGTGGGTGGGTGTGCGTGTGCGTGTGCGTGTGCGTGTGCGTGTGCGTGTGCGTGTGCGTGTGCGTGTGCGTGTGCGTGTGCGTGTGCGTGTGCGTGTGCGTGTGCGTGTGCGTGTGCGGGTGCGTGGGTGCGTGGGTGCGTGGGTGCGTGGGTGCGTGGGTGCGTGGGTGCGTGCGTGTGTTGTGTCTGTGTTGTGTCTGTGTTGTGTCTGTGTGTGTGTCTGTGTGTGTGTGTCTGTGTGTGTGTGTCTGTGTGTGTGTGTGTCTGTGTGTGTGTCTGTGTGTGTGTCTGTGTGTGTGTCTGTCTGTGTGTCTCTGTGTGTCCCTGTGTGTCTCTGTGTGTCTCTGTGTGTCGCTGTGTGTCTCTGTGTGTCTCTGTGTGTCTATGTGTGTCTCTGTGTGTCTCTGTGTGTCTCTGTGTGTCTCTGTGTGTCTCTGTGTGTCTCTGTGTGTCTCTGTGTGTCTCTGTGTGTCTCTGTGTGTCTCTGTGTGTGTCTGTGTGTGTCTGTGTGTGTCTGTGTGTGTCTGTTTGTGTCTGTGTGTGTCTGAGTGTGTGTCTGTGTGTCTCTCTGTGTCTCTCTGTGTCTCTCTGTGTCTCTCTGTGTCTCTCTGTGTCTCTCTGTGTCTGTGTCTCTCTGTGTCTCTCTCTGTGTCTCTCTCTGTGTCTCTCTCTGTGTCTCTCTCTGTGTCTCTCTGTGTCTCTCTGTGTGTCTCTCTCTGTGTCTCTCTCTGTGTCTCTCTCTGTGTCTCTCTCTGTGTGTCTCTCTGTGTGTCTCTCTGTGTGTCTCTCTGTGTGTCTCTCTGTGTGTCTCTCTGTGTGTCTCTCTGTGTGTCTCTCTGTGTGTCTCTCCGTGTGTCTCTCTGTGTCTCTCTGTGTGTCTCTCTGTGTGTCTCTCTGTTCTTTTTTGTCTTTTTCTGTGTGTCTCTCTGTGTCTGTGTGCGTGAATGGGTTCGTGTGTGTGAGCGCGCTCTCTGTGTGCTGCGTGCTGTGTGCTGCGTGCTGTGTGCTGCGTGCTGCGTGCTGCGCGCTGCGCGCTGCGGGCTGCGTGCTGCGTGCTGCGTGCTGCGTGCTGCGTGCTGCGTGCTGCGTGCTGCGAGCTGTGTGCTGCGTGCTGCGTGCTGTGTGCTGCGTGCTGCGTGCTGCGTGCTGCGTGCTGCGTGCTGCGTGCTGCGTGCTGCGTGCTGCGTGCTGCGTGCTGCGTCTGCGTCTGCGTCTGCGTGTGCGTGTGCGCGTGCGTGTGCGTGTGGGTGTGTGTGTGTGTGGGCGTGTGCGCGTGCGCGCGGAGGCGCGGGCGCGTGTGCGTGTGCGTGTGAGCGTGTGCGTGTGCGTGTGCGTGTGCCTGTGCCTGTGCGTGTGCGTGTGTGTGGGAGTGGGAGTGTGAGTGTGAGTGTGATTGTGATTGTGTGTGCGTCTGTTTGCGTATTTCTGTGTTTGTGCTTGTGTTTGCGTTTGTGTTTCGTGCTTCTTGTTTGGGTTTGTGCTTGAGTGTGTGAGAATGCGGAATTGTTGTGACAATGCTTCGGTTCGACTAAGGAAGGTGTGACCAAAGCATTCCACCTCAGTGGCAACAAGAAGGCAATCATCACTACACTCAAGGCGCTCAAAAAACATCACGTGAATCATGCTGGCACATGTAAACATGTGAGGAGCGGACGAAACACTTTACTTGGCCCTAGTACTTTTTTGAACGTTATTGTTTTTGGGGGAGACCTTATCGTTTTACAGTGTTTTCGAACTTTGGCAGATGTCTAGTAGTACAAGTCTAGTACGAGAAGTACACTTCCGCATCTCCAGCTCGAAAATCGCAACTTTGTCGTGCAAGTCTAGTACGCGAAGTACACTTCCGCAGCTCCAGCTCGAAAATCGCAACTTTTCAGTACAAGTGTCGTATTTACGAAGCACACCTTGGCAGCTCCAGCTCGAAAGTGGCGACTTGCCTTCTCGTTTTACGGTGGCCACGCAAGGGTCCCACCCTAGCTAAGTTGCAACTGCAGGGGTTATTATAGAGCCGTGTGTTAGCTAAGGGTTATCGTTTTTGGGGGAGACCTTATCGTTTTCCATGATTTTGGCATGTGTTATGCAAAAACGTACCCCGCCTTGCTAAAGTGGTCTTCGCGTGTTTTGTCCGTGGCTCATGTGCAACCGAAACCCTTGCCCAGTGGCAAACAGGGGGGACAAATAAACATAAACCAAGAATACCCGTCCCCTGTTGGTTTCCCTTCGGGTAAACCAGCAACAAGAGTCACTTCGCACGAAACAGCGGCATACCCGAGCACGCCTCGGATGGGCACTTTACCACCGGACGGGCGAAGCCAGGCTGGGGTACTGCCGCCTGACTCGGGGGTGGGGATACCTCTGCCTGAAGGGCACCCGTTTCCCTCGCTGCTTTTGTCAAGGGAGCCGACCAAAGCTTTTCAAAGCCCGTTTCTCACAGGTTGAGGCACCTGCCGTCTTTACTTTGGGGTGTCAAGCAACTGGTTTGCATTCTGGGGCTTGGAGATACCCTTTTTCTAACAATCACGGAAGGGGACAAGTGGGCTCTCTCACCGGACGGTAGTCTTCCAAAGCCACTCTGTCCGTTTCCAGAATTGCTGGAGAGAGGGTGCCTGTTTCCTTTCTGGTTAATTATGGGGGCTGGATGGCAGCAGTTTCCCTTTCCGGAATCTTCAAAAACAAAGGTTGGGTACATCCAATTCATCCTAATTTCTATTGAACCACAAAGCAGAACCCTTTCGTTTCAACCGCCGCCCTTTTCGACAGTTGAGGTTCCCTTACGTCCATCAACTCGAAGAGTTGCTGCCTTCCTCGCGGGTAACAAGTGGGCGCTCAAGGTTGGGCCCCGAACTGCGTCTTGGCTTCTCTTAGCCAACCCAAGGGCGCCGGCAAAGAAAGACACACAGGCCAGCTGGAGCCTGCGCCGTCTCCGAATCCCATGCTTCAGCCACATGGAAGGAAGTCAGCTGCGTGCTCAAGACATGGAGTCTGGATTGAACACATACTGCATCATACTACATCCCTTTTTGGTTTCCAAAAAAAGAAAACATATGGGGTGTCTTTGTTTTGAAGGGGACCCACCACACGGCGGCTTTCCTTTTGGCTTTCCACAAAGCCACCAAACAAAGGGTACCCTCAACAAAACAGAAGGGCCAGCCATGGGGCCTCCGTTTCTTGAAACACGCCAGGGTATAAAAACGGCCGGTTTCAAAATGCAGGCCCCACAGCGAGCCCCTATTCGCCCCTTGGCCCAAACCCAAGCGGGCAGGAAAAGCTGCCTCCCGGCACTGCAGGCTGCAACTCGAAGCCGTTCTGCGCCCGGAGCAGTTGGAGATGTCCTCAGGACTCAAATGGGACACCCCCAATCAAAATCAGCAAATCAGCAGTGCCCAAACCCAGCGACTTGTGGTACCAACATGGCTACAAAGGCTTGTACACGCCATATAACCACCGTTGTGGGATTTACAAACGTGTGATGCACATATCTGCCAACCGGCGATCATGCTGCCAATTTCAAACTACAGGCATAACCTCGTGCTACGGTTGTCACACTGCGCGTGGCTGGTCCCCGAATTCACCACACTTGCCAACACTGTCCCTAGACATCCACAGTAAGTTTGCAAGCGACCGCCAGCAGTTGGTTCATTTGGGAAAGCTTCACCTCATATTGCTTGCACGGTGCATAGTACTCCGCTGGGGGAAGCTGACAGCTATAGTCCGCCACCAACCTGGGAGCATCAGCATGCATCAGCAAAAGTCAAGGCTTAACGACCCCCAAACAAACAGAGGGTGACACACAAAGTGCGACACACAGAGCGTGGGTTGCTGTCCCGTTCGGTTAATTACTCTAGACAGTGTCCAAAAGCATCCACGTCCAATTTTGGGAGACCCCAAAATGGGCAAAGCCTTTTTGATTCCATAGGCATGTTTCAGTCCGCCAGCGAAATTATCGCCTTCCCCCCTGGTGCTTTGGATTTATTCGAATGAACCCCCGCAAAAAAACTGCCTTTGTGACGTGAAATCAAAGCAAAGAAGCACCCATCAAAATGGCTTTGCTTCAAAAAAGCCGCTCTGGTGCAACAGCAGTGTGTGAGACTCCAGATCAGAAGGGGTGGGAGTTCGGGTCTCTGGCCTCATTTGCGCGCGCGGAGATCACTTTCGAGCGAGCCGCGACCTTCAGCGCCTAGCAGCTACTTTCACGCGTTTCTGGCGTGCCCAGCTTCCTGGCCCTGAGAACCAAGATCAAAGGAATCGAATTCAAATAGCCGGGGCGAAGCGTCAATGCTTTGGATATCCGCCAAAATGGTTTGCCTTGGCTGCTTTCCAGATGCCAACAAGAATTAGTTTTGCTTGGGTGGTGCTTTCTGAAGACAATCCAAAAATGACAATTTGAAGTCAACACCGCAAAAACACAACAGAGTTCAAAAGTCCTCTTGCAGTCCCCTCCAGCCATCCCTCTAAACCAACCCATGTTTGCTTCACGGTGGAACTCCCCGTGACCTGGAAAGAACGAAAAACGTTTTCCGGCCGCGCTCCGAGCGGCTGCAGAGCTGCGTCGGTGACGAGGATGGCCTCCGTGTGCAGGCCTTGGATCTTGGCCTGAGGCGTCCGAACGCCGCGGCGGTTGGGAACCCGTGCTGAGTCCATGGGTCAAACATAGCTAGGTACCCATTTAAGTAACCTGGTAAATGGAAACATGGACTAAGCGATGTGGTCCCCTGGTGGTTTATTTTTTGACCCACACCCAATTGACTGCCTGGATCGGAACAGTCATGATGGGTAGGCTCATCCAGCCCGACTTGACGGTGTTGCTACAATCCGCCCAAAGCTCTGCCGGATGTCACAGAAGGCGTCTGGAAAAACAAACACTCGCTTCCTTTTGAGAAAAACATCCATGGGCTATATTGCTCCCAGTTTGATGCCTGCCACGGCACGCTGAGAGCAAAGAGCCCGCCATCCAGCGGCGGGCCGAAATGTAGGTCGTTGCCCTGCGAGATCAATGCACTCAAACAGGCGGGTACCCTTGAGGCAGGTTTGAGCCGATCCCCAGTGTGCACTTTCCCGATGACATTGCCATCTTTGGAATGATGTGCAAATCCAGGGACCATTTTTGGGATTGACTCCAACGAGAAGCCAAAAGGCAACCAACGTTTTGGACGGGTCCCTATTTTTTTAACATGCGCCTGCACCTGAAAACATGGTCAGTACAGCTAGGGATGGATCTGAGCCTATTCCAATTGAAGGCTGCTTGGGATGCGTCAAATTTGGTCGTTTGTGTTGATAATGAAAGCAACTGGTTTTCTGGCTGTGTTTTAAAGTGTCGCAAGCCAAAATCAGGGATCTCAATGAAGAAAACTGCGTGAGGGGGCCGCAAACCCTTTGAGGCCGGACCGGCTGTTCGTTCCACCCTAAGCCTTCCTTGCACCTCCTTTGGGAGAAAAATAGAGCCAGCCCCCCCACCCCCAACAGAAAGCAGAAAAGGCTACCCCGTCTCCATGCCCGGCCTAGATGGTCTGGGGATTAAGTAGTTCTCAACCTTGACCCTTACAAGGCTGCTAAATCAAACTTGTGCCCATCCCCATTCCCCCACCCCTCCCATCCGGCTCCACTATCTCCCTCTTTTCACAATCCCATGAATTAGTTGACCTTTAATGCAAAACCCCTTAACCTTGGCCTCATCTGGGGCCGAACATATCTTGTCTGATTCTGCTCCATACTTGGTCCACCCTGTAATATGTTTGGAGGAGCCCTCGACCCAGTTTAACCTTTTAACCCCATCTTCCCCGGTTGCCACCTGGCGCAGGCCCAAGCGCAGCGCGCGTGCGTCCAGCGCCAGCAGCGCGCCGCTGGGCAGCTGCGCCTGGAGGTCGCCCGGCAGCGCCTGGGATCTGGGCGCGGCTTGGGTTTTGGGGCGGGGGAGGGGGGGTGGTGGGTGGTAAGTGGGGGAGGGGGAGGGGATATTGGGGGAAGTGGGGGTTAAGTAGGGGGGTAAGTAGGGGTGGCAAGTGCGGGAGTATGATATATAGATGCACTCCCTGCCTGGACAGGATCATCTTCTGTTGGGAGCAGCATTCAGTCTAGGCACGCGCCCATTCGCTGAGCCAGCGGCTTTTGAATGATCTGACGGTCCTGGAACGTTTTGCGGACCCTCCCCTGGATTGAGAGTTGCCCTCTCCCTAAAACTCACGAAACTCGAGTAGCATGTTCATTCAATAGTCTGCCGAAACTTCGGCTTCCGCGATTCGAGGGCAGCGAGATGCACCATGACCCAAAATAGAGGGCGCTGAAAAATGAGTAGAAGCAAACTGGAACGAGTGTGCCATCTATTTTGAACCGAGCTCACCAAAAAGGATGCTTTTGTACCTTCAGTGTTACCTCAGCTTTAATCCCCAATGAAGTAAAACACTTGTGGTTCTGGTCCATAACCGCCACATGGGTATGGATCAAGATTCAACTGCCATAAATCAGACCGCAGGTTTTAGGTTTTAGTCCATTCTATGTACCAAGGCAACCCATTTCGGGGTGCCCCTATTTTCGACAACCACACCCATATATGGGTGTTTCTCAAAATAGGGGTCGCCTAGAATGGTTCATGTCACCTTCAAATGCCCAAAGGAGGTCCACCATTTTTGACAACCACACCGCACAACAAAACACCCCTGGTTGATCCCTCATGGATTCAAACACCGACCAAAGGTCCACCATTTTGAAAAAAACTCCCATGCGTAGGAGAAAAAACAACGCAACAGAAACAGGGATCCTTACATTGTACACCTGAACATTGCCTTGTAAATTGTGGTTTCCCCTTATTTGGGTGGAAAAAAACATTTTTCAAATGGGCAAATTGTATCCTCTAAGGAGCCCTGAAAAACAAAAGAGATTCGAGGTGACCTTAGGAATCGGGACAAAGGCGCGAGCAGCAGATCCAGCTGCGGCTCCTTCGCATTCAGAGAACCCACCGCCAAGCGGGAACCATCGCCATCCTGAGACAAGACGAAGCGACAAACAAAAGCGACACCTGGGCGTGGGTCAAAATTTTCAACCACAAGGGGACCACAGGCTTTGGTCCATGTTGCCACTTACCAGGGCAAGCCATTTTGGGTACCTATTTTTGACCCACAGCCACCTGGAGAACACGGGCCTTCACAAAATGGCTGTGGGTCAAAAATATGTACCCAAAATGGCTTGCCCTGGTAAATGGAAACATGGACTAAAACCTGCGGTCCCCTGGTGGTTTGATTTTGAGCCACAGCCAAATATGGATGCACAAAATCCTGCACTTGGGATGGAGAAAGCCCCATGAATACTGGGTTAAACCACCTGCCAACTGGTGCAGGATTCTGTCCGTGCACTCTTGTGGCGGCCTTCAAAAAAGGGTCTCAGATCTTACGTAGCCCCAGTTATGTCCCAACTTCTTTCGGAATCTAGCACAGAGTCTCTCCAGGTTCCCTGAAGTGCTGATCGGTTCTAGCCATGTTTGAACATGACGATGATCTGATGTTGGGGGCTCGCCACCAAAAGAACCTACGCGGGCCCTCTTTGCAGCACGGAACGCGTGAGGTCGTGGGTCAAATGAATTGAGTGCTTCGCTGAAGTAAACGAGCAAACAGACATGGTGCATTCCAATGATTTCTCCAGCATCCCGTCATATCCTTGCTACTTGGTTCGCCTGAAAATAGTTGATGTTCCAACAACAGCAGCGTGGCTTGAACAAGCTTCAACAGAAAGTTGGCCCCAGCCTTCATGTTTCAGTGGCTTGACCGGGTGTGCCATGGCCAAAGCCCCTTATGCCGGCCATATGCATGCTAGATATTTGGGGGTGATCAATATTCCTGGCCCCAAAATGACCATGGGTATGTGTTTCCCATTTAGTGGTTGTTTGTCAATGTTTTCTTTGTTGTTTCCCAGACGGTCATCCCATGCACAGGACCTTTCGATCAAGCACCACTTGGCATGATCTCAATTCCTAGGTCCGTGCCCTTGCTCAGCCGAAGTCCTCCCTCGCCCTCCCATTACTGCCGAAAGTTGGCTCCGTGGCTTACTATTCTCCACACCACCCAAACGTTGGGGTGAAGGAAACCACCCAACCCTTTGAGTTGAGCGTGATCAAACTCTCCTCTTGTTTACAACGAAATTATGGGAAACAAGCAGTCCAAGTTTGACTTTAGACTGCCACGAAAAGTCAAACCTGAATTTAATCACCAGCCGGTGTTGCCTAGATGGCCTTTTGAAGGAAAGCCGAGGCCCAACCTTGGCCCACATCTGACAGAAAATCATCTGGTCAGATGATGCTTCATGTTTGGTCTACATACTTTAAAGTATCACGTTGATCCGAGGCGCCACCAGCTGAAGCCCGAAGTCCCCGTTCACCAGCCGCTCCGCCCACGCCAGGCGCCGCAAGGGATCGGGAGTCAGCCCTGTCACTCCGCCTGCAAGCGGAGGCCTCGAAATCTCGGGCTCTGGGAAAATGATCTAAATGGGCGGCTTTCCGCAAGACATGTTTTGTTTTATTTGTTTTTAACCCATAGGTGTGTTTCTAGAATTTTCAGGGACTCTTGGGTTAAGGGAAGGCACAGGGAAACCATCCAAACAGTGGTGGCCCTACCTTAAAATGGGGATGCCCAAAATGGTGGCAATGGCGGTTTTCGCAAAACATTCAAGGGAAGCCCGGAACTGATAGAATTGTGTCTTTTCTCCTTGGTTTCCCGTTTAGACAATCCCAAATTGGGAACCTCAAATACGAAATGCTTCGGTCACAAAGGCCAACTTCAGCAATGGTCTGAGGTGGTTTCCGTAGTTTCTCACACGGTAAAAGCAGGGAATGACTTGTGCATGTCTTGCTGTTGGTTTCCTTTCGCTTTTCTGTTTGTACCCGTCGCGGACATTCCTTGTTTTACATGGTTTCCATCTGGTTGCCCTTGGGGTTGCCCATATTTTGTGGCCTCAATCCAACTACCGGTCAGTCTTTCCCAAGTCGGTTCACTTAGGAAACCGGACATGAATCCGAGGCCATAGGTGGGACACTTCTCCAGCTCGCTCGCGTTTCAGACATGCCGGAAGCCCCGGTGCTGGAGCAAAGCGCGCCGCCCGCTAAAAGCGCGCGCTTTAAGCGACGGCAGGTGGACAGGGCTCCAGTATTGGGTATAAATCCAGGCGTCTTTGACTGGAAAGCATGAAGCACAGCTGGGTTTGAGTCTCTTTAAAACGATTTTAATTCTCGTAAATACCCCAAACCCTGAGGCCAAAACCTGAGGCCGAGCCAACACTGGCAATAGGCGGGAACCACTTCCCCCTTTGCGCCTCCAAGAGATCTGCTGACCGCCCAGGAGACTTGGAAGGGCGACACGTAGAGCGAGCTGACCAGCAGTTCGCCTCGGACTCTGTCAAGCCGGAAATTGGACATTGGTTCCTTTTCTAGGGGTTGATTGCCCATTCTTTTCAAACATCGTTCTTTTCGAACACCAGCTGCTTCCCATAGCTTGTGGCTTCTAGAAAGAAGGTTCCTGGAAAGAATGGGGAATCTACCCTGAGACCTTTGGTGCAATCTGGAGCCCGTTTGCAACTCATTTGGGGTGCTCCGGAATCACGCACGTCTCCAGGAGGAGCCGGATGGATGCGGCTGTTGAGATGCTTCCCCCAACAATCAAAATGGGTATTGGGTTCCTTTACAGAATACAATGTGATAATGCAAAAAGGGGGCTCGTGTTTTCAAACCCCATTGAGGAGGTAATTCTAGCACATTCCAGCAGAAGTCCGTGCAACGGCGTCCATTGTCAGGCTGTTGGAACCTATCTTGCTCAAGCCTGCCTGTCCTGGATTTTCAGCGGAAGGATGAGGGTCAGGTTGATTCCCATCCAAATACCGACGCCCAAAAAGTCCAACTGGAAATACGTGCACTTCCGATTCAGCAGAACTGCTTCCACATTCCAGGTGTTTCCCTTCAAACTTCATAGTGCAGACTTGAGCCGCCTTGAGCAAATTCCTGCGGTCATCCCTCTTACGTTGTTCCATTATTGTTGTTTGTTGGTTTCAGGCTGAGTTACCCATCCGGTCCAATCCACTTTGAGGGTTGGAATTGGAATCTCTGTCCAATTCTGCAAACCATGCTGAGGCAAGGGAACCCAGAAGAACTCGCACTTTCCAAGCTTCGAGCTTGCAGAACCAAAGCGGAAGCGAAACGCGAATACGCCCAGCTACCAGGCAGTTTGCTGATGTTTATTAGTGCCCTTTCCGAAACCCGCGTGCGCTGCCCAAAAAAGAAGAAAAGAGTAGGATCTAGGAACAGAATGGGGAGATTCTAGCTAGATTCCCTGTGAACTGCTGAACACGACACCAGACTGGTTGATGTGTATGCGTTTGATTCGGACCACTTAGCTTGGCAACTGGATTCGCTGAACGCAAAGGCTCCATTCAAAGCTTCGTTGAAGGCTCCCAGTGGCCTGGACTAGTACTTCAAGTTGCAGACCATAAAGAGCGGCCGCGACGCTTCAAATGTGGAGGCATTGCACTGGAACACTGGCGAAGCACAGCGGAACGACTGGCGTACTTCATATCACGTGTGTGCAACTAACCACGAGTTGGTTGGACTTGGCTTCAAGCTTCATAGCGGGTGGTTGTTTTGGGGGATTGTTTGTGGAATCAGCCCATTTGCCTTTTGGAAACTTCAAGATTCCCATTGAGGGTGATTGACCATCTTCAAAGGGCCTGGTTTCGGCTGCAAAGACATGTTTTTGCAAAAACTCCCTGGCAAATCAAGAAGTGAGTCATGATCAAAGCGTGGTGTTTAAGCAGTTGGGTCTATCCCTTACCCTGTACCCGGGTTTTGATTGTGGGCTGTAGAATAAAGCGTCCAATGAGCCAGGTGTGCCCTCTGGTTGGTGGAATCTGACAAGCTGAATCGCTCAAAATCGAGGAACAAACAACCAAGCTGGTCGTCCATGGGTATGACAGTGCGACCTGAAAAGAGGACCCCGGGGCAAGCAACCATCATTCGCCATTTGCCCAAAGAGGACTTCATGCCTCGTCAACCAAACCATTCCTCGGCTTGCACCTCAAGCCACGGCCTATGTCCCCCAGGGACCAAAACCTTGGGCCTTAAAGCCGTGCAAACGTCCCCGTGCAAATTGGCGGGTCTCGCATCGTCAAACCCCGCGCGGGACTCGCAGCCGCGATGGCCCTCCCAAATCTGAAGGCGCGGGGCCCGCCGAGATGAAGAAGACCAGGTACCCGAAACCTGACGGCTTCGGAAGGGTGTTTTTCAAGGGAGCCGTGCTCCAAGTACACAAAGCGTTTGCCCTGCGCATGGTCATCCGAGGTGAAAGAACCCGTTGACCAACCTCATTTCAAGTTCGGATTAGGAGGAGCATAGCAAGAATCAGGGCTGGTTCGATGAAGGGAATCAGGCCATAGGGGGTATTTCACTGATTAATATGGTCCTC
>CAUJNA010000890.1:2358027-2535124 GCA_963377175.1 Effrenium voratum | reverse complement strand
GGCGTGGCAGGACGGCAGGCACCTCCGGGCCGCGCAGCGGGGGCCGCGGCTGATGGAGGGGCAGTACGAGAGGGTCAGCCAATCACGCGAGCTGCTCTACAGCGTCCCTGCTGCGCTGTGCGAGGAGATTGCGCGCGCGGCCACGGAGGAGCTTGCGGTGCGGCTGAGCATTCCGGATTAGACCGTTCAGGCTTCGTCTAATCCGACGAGCCTGGAACAGTCCTTTTTTCCATGTTTTTACTGGTTTTTTGGGCGGTGTCACGTTTCACCAAAAATGGTGAAGCGTGACACCCCCGCCTTTTTTTCTCGTTTTTGGGCGCACTCAAAAGCGGTGCCACGTTTCGCCAAAAATGGCGAAGAGGGGCACCCCCGCCTTTTTTCTCGTTTTTTTTACTCAACTTAAGCGGTGCCACGATTCATCAAAAATGAAGAAACATGGCACCCCGCCTTTTTACTCGGTTTTGCTCAACTTAAGCGGTGTCACGCTTCATCAAAAATGATGAAGACCGGGCCTTAGTCAAGCACAGAGACGCCCGTGCCGGAGAGCGTCACCAGCTGGTAGGCCCCCAAATGAATGAACAGGTCCGTCATCGTGCCGTCCAGGCCCTTGAAGGTGAACCGGGCAAGGTCGCCCGAGCGGGTGCTGACGCCGCTCAGCGGCATCTTGGGCACGCGCTCGGTGGGAAAGCCGGCAATGAAGCTGTGGCGCAGGTAGCCCACGCGGCCGATGTCGATGTTTGCGCACCGTGTCGTCGTAGGTGCCCGCGAGGACGGAGAGGAAGTGGAAGTGCTCCGAGGCTCCCTTCATGGGGTTGTGAGGGTACTGCAGGCTGCCCAGCTGCATCTGAGACTCCAGGAGGCTGTCCTCCTGCCTGGCCGCACCGATGGGGGCCACGTCCTGCCCCGGGTTGGCCAGCAGGTGGATCTTGGAGCCCGCGTCGTTGTCCCAGAAGGTCACGAACGCGCCCATGAGTTTCGTGAAGGCGCGCGCCCCGGTGACGTTGTGCTCCGCCACGCCGTTCGGGACGCTGGACTGCTGCGTGTGCACCGTGGGGTAGCTGAACACCAGGGGCCTTCCTGAGAGGAGCACGCGGTTGAAGGACTCCACCAGCGCAGAGTCCAGGACGACCTGGGAGGCCAGAACTCGGACGTTCTGGATCTCGAAGTCGGTGCTCAGCGTGGCCCCCGCCGGGTGCGCCCCGGCGTTCTCGGACCACAGCGCAGTGGTGGCGTCCGCAAACTCAATTTCTATCACCAGGTTCAGCTGCGGCGGCAGCATCTTCCCGCAGCGCAGGATGACCACCATGGTGGGGCGCAGCAGCACGTCCGCGTAGCCGCCCGCGCGGGCGATGCGCGGGTCGTCCACTTCGTCGAAACCCTCCATGGCCTTGGTGCGGTTGTACTCTCTGCCCTTCAGCAGGTCGTGCACGGCCACGGTGCGGCCGTAGTAGTTGATGTCGTCGCAGCGCTGGCCGTTGGCGAAGACCTGGACGCGCTGGACGAAGCAGGCGGGGTTGGGCGTGGCCGGGGCCAGCGGGTTGGTGCCGTCCGTGTTTCTGACGCGGAAGGCGATCTTGATGGACTCGGGGTCGATGAAGGACGTGCCGCTGGTGAGCGGGATGCGGCAGACCCTAGAGGTTGTGGGGGAGAAGGAGCTCAGCGAGCTGGGGAAGTACTGCACGTCATGCCGCGCCGTCACGTAGCTGGTGTTGCTTGTTTTCAGCTTGTAGTCCAGGCTCGGCATCAGCTCATCCTGGGCTCCGGCGGTGACTACCTCCATGCTTGTTTATATACACGCATTTTGACTCGTACGGCGAAGGAAAACTATTCTTCTAGTGCCTACATCAATGTAGGCACTGGAATAATAGCGTTTTGTGGCGCAATACCGCGCAAAAAAGCTATTCTTACAGGGTGTACATTCATGTACGGCCTGGAGGAATAGCTTTTTGTTGCGCAAAACCGTGCAAAAAAGCTATTACTTCAGGGTGTACATTTATGTACGGCCTGGAGTAATAGCTTTTCTCAGCGCAAAACCGTGCAAAACCGTGAAAATATGCTATTAGCCCAGGGCCTACATTTGCGTAGGCCCTGGGCTAATAGCATTTTGTAGCGCAAAGCCGTGCAAAAAAAAACTCTCCCCCAGGAGGAGGGTTTTTTTTAAGCAGCCTCAATGTCTCGCGCCAGCTGGTCAAAGCTGGGCGGAGGCAGGCTCCGGCGTCCGGAACTGGAGCTCGCCCGTGAGCTTGGCTGGGACTGGGGCAGGGCCACGGGGTTCAGGCCCCAGGAGAAGGGGCGCGGCGTGTTGTTGGACTGCGCCTGAACACGGAAGCCGGACTGCGAGGAGGCGCGGCTGCTTGCGGGGCTGCCTGAAGTGCTGCTGCCTGAGCGCAGCGAGAAGTGCTGGGGCTGAGTGGCGTCGTTCATGTTGTTGGCGGACCGCACGTCCTGCACGGCGGCGTCCTCGCTGCCCTGCTGGGGCCGGAAGAGCGTGGTCTCGAGGACCCAGCCCGTGCCGCGGGCCAGGCCGTAGGCTGCGCCGCCCGCAATGCCAACGGCCAACCCCGCCGTTGCCGCCGCGCCAACTCCCGCCGCGCCAGCCCACGTTCCAGCAACCTCGCCCGCGGTGGGCGCCAGTGCTGCTGCTCCTTCCGCCAGGCCCCCCAAGTAGCCAAAGGCCCCGCCCACGCCCTCGGCGGCAACGGCCACCTCGCCCTCCTCCGCTGCCACGGCCGCCGTCTCCTCAACGGCCTGCGCCGCGCCGCGCTCCACCTCCTGCGCGCGCTGCCCCGCCTCGTCCAGGAGGCGCTCCACGTCACTGGGCCGGCCGATGATCTGCGGTGGCGGCTGCGGCTGCGGCCCTGGGCGGGGCAACACGTTTAGGCGGACGTACTCAGCAGCGTCCTGGGGGAGCTGAGAGCGGAAGGCCTGCACCGCCGCGAGCCCCGCGGCCCCTGCGCCTACGAGGTCCGCTGCCGCCTGTGCGCCGTCTGCAGCGCTGCGCAAACGGCCCGTGATGGAGGGCGGGCCCTGCCCGTTGTTCGTCAGCGCGTCGGCCTCCGGGTCTCCTGCAAGGTCGTCCTCGCCGAAGCGGTTTTCTCCTCGCATCCGCGCAAGGCGCACGTCCTCGTCCGTGGCCTCTGCGGGAGTGCGGAAGCCTTCCTCGGGAATTGCCTGCAGGGGCGTGTGCTGCAGGGGCCGGGGGTTGGGGTCCTCGCTGGACTGCACAAAATCGTCCAGGTAGAAGGGGCTTGTGATGAACGAGGTGGCCTTGCGGTCCGGCTGGTCCAGCAGCGGCTCGTTCCGCTCCAGGTAGCCCACCACCTGCTCAAAGCGCGGGCGCTGGTTGAAGCCGTGCGCCCGAAGTGCCTTCATTTACTGTTGCGCAACTTCGTCCGCCGCCCGTTCCACGCCCCGGCGCTCGGCGGCCCGCGCGTAGCGCAGCTGGGGGACCTGGCGGTGCACGGCCTCCGTCAGCCGGCTCACGTCGTCCAGGTGCCGCTGCCCCTCCTGGGCTAGCCGGCGTTCCCCCAGCCAGGAGTTGAAGGCCCGCGCCTCCTCCAGTTCTCGGTAGCGCTTCAGCAGCAGCGGCTGCAAGTTGTAGCTGGGGTACGTTTTGCGAAACCACCGGAGCATCCGCGGCTCGTTGCGAGGTTCAACCGACATCATCTTGCTTTTATACCAGTACGCTTGCGCCTGTGGTCAGCCGGTCATAAGCGGACTGCCTCTCCAGCATGCGCTGGGCGCGCTGCTGCTCTCTTGTGAGCTGAGGCGGCTCCGGTGCAGCCGGTGCCTCAGCCGGTGCCTCAGCCGGTGCCTCCGCCGGTGCCTCCGCCGGTGCCTCTGCTGGCGCCTCCGCCGGCGTCTCAACCGGCTTTGGCTTGCGCTTTGGGGCAGCCGGCTCAGTAGGCACGTCCTGCTTCGGTTTGTTCTTGCTCCCAGGGGGCCTGCCCCGCCGTTTCGGTTCCGGCGCAGCGTGTGGCGCAGCGTGTGGCGTAGCGTGTGGCGCAGCGTGTTCCGGCGCAGCGTGCGCCTCTTGCGCCGGCTCGTGTTCGGTTGGCTCCATTTAATTATATGTGGTCAAGATACAACACGAAGGACAAAGACGACCCGCGAAGCCGGACGACGTTGCCGTCCAGGTCGGTCAGGCGGAAGCGCATGTGCCTCAGGGTAACCGGGCCCTGAGGGCCATGAAGTGCCCGTCGTCTGAGCCCGTCTCCACAATGGTACCCACTCCGCTCTTCAGCGTGATCTTGGAGAGGATGTCGTCGCCCAGGTTGCCCAGCACTCTGCTGGGGTTGGCCAGCTGGGCGCAGCGCAGGTAGACCTCGTTGTGCGCCATCATTTTGAGAAATTCGAAGACCTGCTGCCCGCCTGAGACGAAGCTCGGGCCGAGCATGTGGTCGATGCTGAAGGGCTTGGTCGGAGAGGCGGCCGGCGCGGAAGGGTAGTCCGCGGCATCTGGGAATTGCTGGCGCAGCTCCAGGTCGTTCAGGATCAGCCGGTTGCCGTCGTAGGCAACGCTCAGGCTGTTTGTGGTCTCGCTGTAGGTGGCGGTGGCAAAGTTGGAGCTGATCCAGGCGGCCAGCCGTGCGCCAGTGTACGCGCCCTCGGGCAACAACGCCCAGTTCAGCGTGCCCAGCGCGGCGTCAACCCAGTAGAGGTAGCGGCCCCGGTCCGTCGAGAGGGAACTGTCGGCCAGGCGGATCTTGTAGACGGCGAGCCGGGCGTCGCTCTGCAAGTGCAGGGACTCCCCCAGGTCCACCTCGAAGTCGCTGTCCGAGCCGGCCACCCTCTTGCGGCTGTCCACGTAGATCGTCGTCATCCTTTTCTTGAGGAACCCGCCCGTCCGACGGATGATGGGCGGGTGGACGGCTGCGACGGAGGTGCAGCAGGAGATATTCTCGCACCGTGCGCTGATCAGTGTGGAGCTAGCGAACAGCTTCTGGCCCAGGAAGCTGAGCGCCGCTCCCATCGGCGTCTTTTTCAAGTGCGAAACGCTCTTAGGTAGTAGACGAAAAGGAAGCTGTAAGGTTCCCGCGTCGCCTGCTCGTACAGCCGGTACAGCTGCTCCTTCGGCAGCAGGGCGCTCAGCTCCTCCACCACGGCGTCCAGCTCGTGCTGGTTGCGCAGCCTCCAGCAGCAGAGGAATTGCATGTTCACCCGCACGGCTGCGCTGATTTGTCTCAGCTTCTGCGAGCTCACCCAGGTACTGATCTGCATGTGCCGGCCCCTGATGAAGAGAGTGTCCAGGGCGCCGTTTGGTTTATGCAATTGCGGCATGTCCGCAAGGTCGTCCAGGATAATCAGCACCTGATACAGTTTCTTCATCTCCAACTTCTTGGACGCCTCGGTGATCTTGCGCTGCTGCTGGATGATGCGGCGCAGCGCCGGCTCGTCCCAGTCCTCCCAGTACGCTTGCTCCCGTTCGGTATTCACCCCCAGGTCCTCCTCGATGTACTTCTTGACGGGAATCCAGCCGTCGTCGATGTCAATGGATGGGCTAAATATGTAGATTCTCTCAAACACGCCGCGATACTGCTCCAGAATCAGGCTGATCAGAGTCACGGTTTTGCCCGATTTTGATGGCCCGAGGAAGATGCCCGTGCACGGAACCAGTGGCACCACGGGGTCCGAGGACTGTTTGCTGCTGTATTCTGGCGTGGGGAAAAGCTTGATCTTTCCCATCCCCTTTGTTTCACTTGTCAAATTTGAAGCCGGCAAGCCGGGCGGCGAGTCCGGGAGTGCGTCTGTGTGTACCGACGCGCTGACGGAGTTTTCCGTGAGCGTCCTGCTATACAGCAGTGCGCTCACGGAGTTTTCCGGGCAATCCGGGCGGCGAGTCCGGGAGTGCGTCTGTGTGTACCGACGCGCTCCCAGAGTTTTCAGGGAGTGCAGTGCTGTGTAGCACCGCGCTGCCGGTGTTTTCTGGGAGCGCACTGCTACACAGCAGTACGCTTCCGGATAAACTAAAGGGCCGGTATGCAGCTGAAGTACTATGGAAGCAAAGCGTGGTTAGCTCCTCACATGGACCGGCTGCTGGGGGACGTCGCCGTGCTTCACTCTCCCTTCTTCGGTTCTGGAAAGCTGGAGTACTACCTCGCCGCCCGGCGCCCGGGCCTGGAGGTGCGCGGCGTCGACGCCTTCGAGCCCGTCGCAAACCTGCACCGCTGCTACTTGAGGCGAGACCCGGTCTTCCTGCGCTCCTTGCTGCGCCTGGTGGGGCGCAGGGTGGACAGGCGCTTCTACTTCGGGCACCTCCTGCCGGGCGCGCTGAGAGGCCGCGCCGGGCGCCGGGCCGCCTGCGCGAACGTCCTGCTGCGCAACAGCTTCTCGGGGAAGTGGGGCTCCTTCGCACAGCAGCGGCCGCTGGCACTGAGCAGCGTGCGGCGCCTCCAGCAGCCACCCTGCAACGTGACCGTGCGGCACCAGGACGCGCTGGCCTATCTACGCGCTCTGCCCTGCCTGGCGCACCAGTGCATCTACGCTGACCCTCCTTACATTTTCCCCGGCCGCAGCATGAACTACTACGGTACGAGAGGGGGCCACGACCTGGTCTTTCACACGGAGCTGCGAGACGCACTCTTCGCGAGCGGCCTGCCCTTCGTCGTCAGCGTCAACGATGTGCCCGAGGCCCGGGAGCTCTACAGCGGGGCCGACTCCATCACGAGCCTGCGCTCGGGGAAGAACAGTTCCAAGCCCGAGCTGCTCGTGATGCACCGGGGCATTCCTGTTGCCAGCACAGGAATGGGTGAAGCAATCCTGTTACCACAGCAGGATTGAAGGGGGCAATCCTGTGCCCACGCCAGGATTGAGTGTGGCAATCCTGTGCCCACGCCAGGATTGACGGCAGGGCGTGTGAGTGGTGGCGCGGGCTCCGATGCCGGGCAGGCGCGGCCGGGCTATGCCGGGCAGCTGGGGCCTCGCAGCCATTCGCAAAAAAAAAGCGTGCTGCAGTCCTCCCCCCACACGACAACCTCGACATTTTGGGGAGGACTGGATTTTATTTTTTCCTGGTATGCCGGGCAGGCTGGGCTATGCCGGGCAGGTTCGCCGAAACTGTCGGCTTAGACGACAGTTTCGAAAAAATTTTTCCTGGGAAGAATCCCGACCTTGGCGCGGGCTCGGCAGGCTGCTATGCCGGGCAGGCCGGGCTATGCCGGGCAGGTTCGCCGAAACTTTAGACAGTTGTCCCCACAGGACAACTGGAAAAATTTTTCGCAGTTGTCGGCTTAGACGACAACCTCGACATTTTTTTCCTGGAAGAATCCCGACCTTGGCAGGGCTATGCCGGGCAGGCCGGGAACATGCAAAAACCATGCAAAAACCATGCAACATATAGCACATATAGCACATATAGCAAGGGCGCGGGGGAGAGTGGGGGTTCAGCGGCTTGGCGCGGCTTCAATGCCGGGCAGGCGCGGCCGGAGTGCCAAGAACATGTTCATCCGACATGTAATCCGACATGTTGAAATTAAGCGCGTATAGCGGCTTGGCGCGGCAGAAATGTGAACACGAGTGGCAATTGTGTTGGCACTTGTGTTGAAGAAATTAAGAGTATAGCAAGAAATCCTGGGGGAATTTCAATGCAGGGTTTCTGCAGGGAATCCCTGCATTCCCTGTATCCCTCTCTTTAGAAGACTTTTCAGCAGTTCTCAGGCGAACCTCTCTCTGTAGAGGGCGTTTTCCAAATGGCTTATATTGTACCTGAGAGGCTTCTGACACTCGTCCGTCCAGCATTTGACCTCGTCCTGCGAAGGATTCGAAGTCTATAACGCTGCGTGCAGGCGTGTGGCTGCAAAATAGAGACCCCTAGATATGCGCTGCAATTTGGCTCCAGGTTGCATTTCAAGCGATGTCAAGCTTTGCCAAAGGAAACCCCTTTTCCCATTTTTTTGGGGACCCCTTTTTTTTGGACCCCTTTTTTTGATTTTTTTTGTTTTTCCTTAGCCCTGCAAAGCTTGGCTCGCTTGAAATGCAACCTGGAGCCAAATTGCAAGCATATCTAGGGGTCATTATTTTGCAGCCACACGCCTGCACGCAGCGTTTTAGACTTCGAATCCTTCGCAGGACGAGGTCAAATGCTGGACGGACGAGTGCTAGAAGCCTCTCAGGTACAATATAAGCCATTTGGAAAACCCCCTCTACAGAGAGAGGGCTGCATGTGAGCCTTGGGTTGCGTCTCCGTCAATCCTCCGGCAACTGTGCTGGGTTAGGGCCGCAGATAGGCCTCGTACACTGGAGGCCTGTGTGGCGATTTTCACGCGGCCCGAGATTCAGGGCGCTCGTGTGGCGTCCGGCGCAGCGCGAGAATGTGGAGCTGGGCCGCAGTTTGCCTGCAGTCGGGCATCGTCGCAATTCTAGTCGTTATTCTAGTCGTTATTGTAATCGTTTTGTAGTCGTTATTCTAGTCGTGAATTCGGAAGCCTCAAGCGTTTCCTAGTCGGTAATCCAAAAATATATTGAGAGATTTGTCTCCTTTCAAGCCAGAGCCATTCATGAATAATTGTGTTTTACGTGGTTTCGTGGAATTACGACTAGAATAACGACTAGAATAACGACTAGAATAACGACTAGAATAACGACTAGATGACGACTAGATAACGATTAAAGAAAGCGTCAGAACCACGCGCCGAGCACAGTTGGCGCCCGTGCGTTGTTGGCGAGTCTTGAGGCGCTGTGGCAGGCGAGGGTGGTTGACAAGTCTAGTCTTGAGCCCCCCGCTCCCCGAATTTCAATGTTGTGTCTCAGGCGAGTGTAAAAGTCTCAGGCGAGTGTAAAAGTTGCCTTCGCACGTGTTCCATGCAACATTGAAAGTCGGGGGTGGAGGGGGGGGCGGTGGCGCGTGTTCCAACACGCGCGTGGGTCTTGCAATTTCTAGTGAAGGGAGAACGTTCAATCTGTAGCTAAATGCAAAAACGTCGCCGCTGCAGCAGGGGCCTCCACGGTACTTCAGCTGCCGGCTTCCGGAACTTGCGTAACGCAAAAGGACGAATGGGGAAGATCAAGCTTTTCCCCACGCCTGAGTACACCAGCAAGCAAGCCTCGGACCCCGTGGTGCCCCTGGTGCCATGCACGGGCATCTTCCTTGGGCCCAGCAAGTCGGGCAAAACTGTGGCGCTCATCAGTCTCATCCTGGAGCAGTACAAGGGCGTGTTTGAGCGGATCTACGTTTTCAGCCCAAGCGTCAACATCGATGATGGCTGGATCCCCGTCAAGAAGTACATCGAGCAGGACCTGGGGGTGAACACGGAGCGTGAGCAGGCTTACTGGGACGAGTGGGTTGAGTCCGCCTTGCGGCGCATCATCCAGCAGCAGCGCAAGATCACGGAAGCGTCCAAGAAGTTGGAAATGAAGAAACTGTACCAGGTGCTTGTAGTCATCGACGACTTTGCTGACACGCCGCAACTCCACAAGCCGTATGGCGCCCTTGACACGCTCTTCATCCGAGGCCGTCACATGCAGATCAGCACCTGGGTGAGCTCGCAGAAGCTGAGGCTCATCAGCGCAGCCGTGCGGGTCAACATGCAATTCCTCTGCTGCTGGTGGCTGCGCAACCAGCACGAGCTGGACGCCGTCATCGAGGAGCTGAGCGCCCTGCTGCCGAAGGAGCAGCTGTACCGGCTGTATGAGCAGGCGACCCGAGAACCTTACAGCTTCCTCTTCGTGTACTACCTGAAGCCGAAGAACGAAATGTTCTACAAGCGCTTCGAAGAGCGTTTCGCGCTTGAAAAACGCCGATGGGAGCGGCGCTCAGCTTCCTGGGCCAGAAGCTGTTCGCCAGCTCCACGCTGATCAACGCGAAGTGTGAGAACATCTCCTGCTGCACTTCCGTCTCAGCCGTCCAGCCGCCCGTCGTCCGCCGGATGGGTGGTTTCCTAAAGAAAAGGATGACAACGATCTACGTGGACAGCCGCAAGAGGGTGGCCGGCTCGGACAGTGACTTTGAGGTCGACCGGGGAGAGTCGCTGCACCTGCAGAGCGACGCCCGGCTCGCCGTCTACAAAATCCGCCTGGCCGACAGCTTTTTGTCCACGGACCGGGGCCGCTACCTCTACTGGGTTGACGCCGCGCTGGGCACGCTGAACTGGGCGTTGTTGCCCGAGGGCGCGTACACTGGCGCCCGGTTGGCCGCCTGGATCAGCTCCAACTTTGCCACCGCCACCTATAGCGAGACCACAAACAGTCTGAGCGTTGCCTACGACGGCAACCGGCTGATCCTGAACGACCTGGAGCTGCGCCAGCAATTTCCTAACGCAGCGGACTACCCTGCTGCGCCGCCCGCCTCTCCCACCCAGCCCTTCAGCGTGGACCACATGCTGGGCCCGAGCTTCGTCTCCGGCGGGCAGCAGATTTTCGAGTTCGTCCGCATGATGGCACACAACGAGGTCTACCTGCGCTGCGCCCAGCTGGCCAACGCCAGCAGAGTGCTGGGCAACCTGGGCGACGACATCCTCTCCAAGATCACGCTGAAGAGCGGCGTGGGCACGATTGTGGAGACGGGCTCGACGACGGGACTTCATGGCCCTCAGGGGCCCGGTTACCCTGAGGCACATGCGCTTCCGCCTGACCGACCTGGACGGCAACGTCGTCCGGCTTCGCGGGTCGTCTTTGTCCTTCGTGTTATATCTTGACCACGTATAATAAATGGAGCCGACCGAACAAGAGGCGCCGGAGGCGCAAGAGGCGCAGGACGCTGCGCCGGACGCTGCGCAGGACGCTGCGCCGGCGGAACCGAAACGGCGGGGCAGGCCCCCTGGGAGCAAGAACAAACCGAAGCAGGACGTGCCTACTGAGCCGGCTGCTCCAAAGCGCAAGCCAAAGCCGCCTCCACTTGAGACGGCACCAGCAGAGGCGCCGGCTGAGGCACCGGCGGAGGCACCGGCTGAGGCACCACCGGAGGCGCCTCAGCTCACAAGAGAGCAGCAGCGCGCCCTGCGCATGCTGGAGAGGCAGTCCGCTTATGACCGGCTGACCACAGGCGCAAGCGTACTAGTGTAAAAGCATGATGTCCATTGAACCCCGCAACGAGCCGCGGATGCTCCGGTGGTTCCGCAGGACGTACCCCAGTTACAACTTGCAGCCGCTGCTGCTGAAGCGCTACCGAGAACTGGAGGAGGCGCGGGCCTTCAACAACTGGCTGGGCGAGCGCAGGCAGGCGCAGGAGGGGCAGCGGCACCTGGACGACGTGAGCCGGCTGACGGAGGCCGTGCACCGCCAGGTACCCCAGCTGCGCTACGCGCGGGCCGAGCGCCGGGGCGTGGAACGGGCGGCGGGCGAAGTTGCGCAACAGTAAATGAAGACGCTTCGGGCGCACGGCTTCAACCAGCGCCCGCGCTTTGAGCAGGTGGTGGGCTACCTTGAGCGGAATGAGCCGCTGCCCCTGGATCAGCCGGACCGCAAAGCCACCTCATTCATCACAAGCCACTTCTACCTGGACGATTTTGTACAGTCCAGCGAGGACCCCAACCCCCGGCCCCTGCAGCACACGCCTCTGCAGGCAATTCCCGAGGACGGCTTCCGCACTCCCGCAGAGGCCACGGACGAGGATGTGCGCCTTGCGCGGAGGTACCAAGGGTACGGCGGAACCCGCTTTGTTGAGGATGACCTGGCGGGAGACCCCGAGGCCGGCGCGCTGGCCAGCAACGGGCAGGGGCCGCCCTCCATCACGGACTGTCTGCGCAGCACTGCAGACGGCGCGCAGGCGGCGGACCTCATAGGCGCAGGGGCGGGCTCGCAGCCGCGCAGGCCGGCCCAGTGACGTGGAGCGCCTCCTGGATGAGGCGGGGCAGCGCGCGCAGGAGGTGGAGCGTGGCGCAGCGCAGGCCGTTGAGGAGACAGCGGCCGTGGCTGCGGAGGAGGGTGAGGTTGCCGTTGCCGCCGAGGGCGTGGGCGGAGCCTTTGGGTACCTGGGGGGCCTGGCAGAAGGAGCAGCAGCCCTGGCGCCCACCGCGGGCGAGGTTGCTGGAACGTGGCTGGCGCGGCGGGAGTTGGCGCGGCGGCAACGGCGGGGCTGGCCGTGGGCATCGCAGGCGGCGCAGCCTACGGCCTCGCGCGCGGCACGGGCTGGGTGCTGGAGAACACGCTCTTCCGGCCCCAGCAGGGCAGCGAGGACGCGGCCGTGCAGGACGTCCGGTCCGCCAACAACATGAATGACGCCACTCAGCCTCAGCACTTCACGCTGCGCTCAGGCAGCAGCACGTCCGGCAGACCCGCAAGCAGCCGCGCCTCCTCCCAGTCTGGCTTCCCAGGCGCAGTCCAACCACACGCCGCGCCCCTTCTCCTGGGGCCTGAACCCTGTAACCCTGCCCCAGTCTCAGCCGAGCCTGCCTCCACCCAGCTTTGACCAGCTGGCGCGAGACATTGAGGCTGCTTAAAAAACCTTGGGGAGAGTTTATTTGTGCACGGGTTTGCGCTGAACAAATGCTATTCTTCTAGGCCGTATATCAATATACGCTGTAAGAATAGCTCGTTTTGCACGGTTTTGCGCCACAAAACGCTATTCTTCTCGTCCGTACATCTATGTACGCACTGGAGGAATAGCATTTTCCTTCGCCGTACGACTCAAATTGCGTGTAGATAAAGAAGCATGGAGGTAGTCACTGCCGGAGCCCAGGATGAGCTGATGCAGAGCCTGGACTACAAGCTGAAAACAAGCAACACCAGCTACGTCACGGCGCGGCATGACGTGCAGTACTTCCCCAGCTCGCTGAGCTCGTTCTCCCCCACAACCTCTCGGGTCTGCCGCATCCCGCTGACCAGCGGCACGTCCTTCATCGACCCCGAGTCGATCAAGATCGCCTTCCGCGTCAGGAACACGGACGGCACCAACCCGCTGGCCCCAGCCACGCCCAACCCCGCCTGCTTCGTCCAGCGCGTCCAGGTCTTCGCCAACGGCCAGCGCTGCGACGACATCAACTACTACGGCCGCACCGTGGCCGTGCACGACTTGTTGAAGGGCCGGGAGTACAACCGCAACAAGGCCATGGAGGGCTTCGACGAAGTCAACGACCCCCGCATCGCCCGCGCGGTGCAGGGCGGCTACGCGGACGTGCTGCTGCGCCCTAGCATGGTGGGCATCCTGCGGGAAGATGCTGCCGCCGCAGCTGAACCTGGTGATAGAAATCGAGTTCGCGGACGCCACGACTGCGCTGTGGTCCGAGAACGCCGGGGCGCACCCGTCCGGAGCCACGCTGAGCACCGACTTTGAGATCCAGAACGTCCGAGTTCTGGCCTCCCATCTCGTCCTGGACTCTGCGCTGGTTGAGTCCTTCAACCGCGTGCTCCTCTCAGGAAGGTCGCTCGTGTTCAGCTACCCCACGGTGCACACGCAGCAGTCCAGCGTCCCGAACGGAGTCGCGGAGCACAACGTCACCGTGGCGCGCGCCTTCACAAAACTCATGGGCGCGTTTGTGACTTTTTGGGACAACGACGCGGGCTCCAAAATCCACTTGCTGGCCAACCCGGGTCAGGACGTGGCCCCCATCGGCGCGGCCAGGCAGGAGGACAGCCTCCTGGAATCGCAGATGCAGCTGGGCAGCCTGCAGTACCCTCACAATCCTATGAAGGGAGCCTCGGAGCACTTCCATTTCCTCTCGGTCCTTGCGGGTACTTACGACGACACGGTGCGCAACATTGACATCGGCCGTGTGGGCTACCTGCGCCACAGCTTCATTGCCGGCTTTCCGACGGAGCGCGTGCCCAAGATGCCACTGAGTGGTGTCAGCACCCGCTCGGGCGACCTTGCCCGGTTCAATTTCAAGGGCCTGGACGGCACGATGACGGACCTGTTCATCCACCTGGTGGCCTACCAGCTGGTGACGCTCTCCGGCACGGGCGTCTCTGTGCTGGACTAAAAAAAAAAGTCCGCTGCCCAGCAAAACCACGGAAAAAATGGACTTGTTTCCAGGCCCCTCGGATTAGACCAGAACAGCCTAATCCGGAATGCTCAGCCGCTCCGCAAGCGGCCGCGCGCGCAATCTCCTCGCACAGCGCAGCAGGAACGCTGTAGAGCAGCTCGCGTGACTGGCTGACCCTCTCGTACTGCCCCTCCATCAGCCGCGGCCCCCGCTGCGCGGCCCGGAGGTGCCTGCCGTCCTGCCACGCGCCGCAGCGGCTGCCGGGCCTGCACAGGCCTCGCCTCGGCCTCCAGCGCATGTTGGTCCACAGCCGCGTCTGCTTCCTGTACGGAGTTCCGTACTTGCAGTAGGTCACGTCCACCCAGGGCAGGCGCTCCATGAACGGGCGGGTCTTCAGCAGCCCGGTGGCCGGGTTCTCAATGGCCCACATGGGAGGGTCCAAGTGTGCGATGATTTCGATGGTTCGAAGGACCAGGGCATCAGCTTCTAGCAACCGCCGCGGCCGGGTGGTCAGCGCCCTGGAGTACTCGGTGCACACGGGCGATGCCCAGACAAACTGGAAGTGTCCGGGCGGAAAGGCTGCGCGGTAATCCCATTGCAGAATGTTGCAGCAGATGGAGGGCTCAAACTTGGGCAACAGGTCAAGGCTCACAACTTCCCAGCCTTCCGCCTCGAAGGCTCGTCCCACTGAGCCGGTGCCCTTGAAGAGCAGCGCGGGCATCCGTTTCTCTAAAGCCGGACCGCCCCCACCGTCCCCGTAGCAAGCCACCGAACACTTCCAAAACGGGGTTGGCCCGCACGTCTGGTCGGACGAGACTGGACCCGCCACCTTTTCAGTTTTAGACGACCTCTAGAAGGTTGCCGGAGGTGGCTCGGCTGCAGCCGATGTAGAGGTGGCGCAGCGTGAAGTGCTCAGAGCGCGTGTCCAGGTGTACCCTGCCTTGGAGCGTCAGGCCCTGGCTTGACGCGTAGGTGAGCGCGTGGGCAAGGCGCGTCTGGCTTGAGAGCTCTCGCGGGGTGAGCTCGGCGCCGCTCTCCAGTGCGATGTTGTCCCCGCAGGCCGCGACTGTCACGAACGTGCCTTTCTTGATGGCTCCGCCCGCTCCGATGAGCTTCAGGCCCGGCCACACGCGCATGGGTTGCGACTTGTTTTGTTCGGCGGTGTCCGGGTCTTCCTCTGGCTCCACGAGCTGCGCGTTCGCCGGGGCCAGGCGACGGTTCGCGTCCGCGTTGACCGCCATCCGCTGGGCGTGGCTGATCGTGAGTGTGGTGTCCGGCACGCCTGGCTTGCGCGGAAAGAGCCGTCGCGCCGTCTGCAAAGCTTCCTCTAGGGGCATTTCGTCCGGCTCATCCACACGTAGGCTCCGCACGAGGTCGAAGATGCGCGCGTCGCTGCGCTTGTTCTCCGTCAGCTCGTGCCGCCAGCCGCCCGCAAGGTCCAGCATCAGCTGGCTGTGTCGCAGCGGCTTGTTGACGGGCGTGCCGGCCCAGGTGTCCAGCACGGCCGGGAGCAAGTCGCCCACCAGCAGGAACCGCACGTCGTGGTTCAGGGACACGCACGCGATGTCCGCCCACAGGCCCATGTCGAACTGCGTGACCTCTTCCACCAGCAGCCAGTCCAGGCGCTGCACGCTGGCCCCCCGCACGTACTTGCGCACCCAGTGGTCGGCCGTCTTCGCGCCGGCGCCCAGGTTCTGCACGGCGCTGTGAGTCTTGCTGATGAGGTGCACTACCTCACCGCGCTCCCGCAGCTTGGTCACGATGGTCCGCGCCAGGTGCGTCTTGCCTGTGCCGGGCAGCCCGGTGAGCAGGAGCGATCGGCCGGCCAGGCAGTGCGCCACAGGGTCGGCCACGTCCGTCCAGCCGGCGGCCCTTGCTGGCGGCTCCGCCTGCATGCAGGGCGGCGCGTGCTTGCCTCGCAGCGGCTTCGTCGTCTCTTCGTGGCGGAATTTGGGCTTACCGTCTGGGTACGTGTTGTGGACGAGCCGCTCCAAGTTGTCTCGGAACTTCCGCGGCATGCCCTGCAGCACCACGCAGTCCGTTTTCACCTGCTTGATGTACTTTGGCGGAAGGCCCAGTTCTCGTCGGATGCGTGCCACCATCGTCGCCTCGAAGCCGAGCACGCAGTCGTGGATGGGGCGCAGCGTCCCGTTGTTGTGGATTGAGCGGGTGGTGATGAAGTCCCACACTTCGCCGACGTAGAATACCTGCCTGGTGTCGGCCCCTGTCGCGTCCAGCTCGTTGCTGCTGCTGCGCAGCGTGTACGCCTTGTTGCTGTCGTGCGCCATGAGCCCGATCATCGAGTTCACTGCAAGCTTTGCCATATGTTCTCCGCCCTCGGGCCAGGCCTGCTCCATGACGTCCAGCGCCGGCGCCAGGCACTCCGCGGTGACGTGGCTGGCCGCGTTCATCGTGTGGAGCACGTCGGACCACTGCGCCACGCCGCAGCGCAGCATGTAGTCCAGCGAGACCTTCGGGTACCAGCCCGGCCCCACGTAGGGCAGCAGCGTCACGGGGGCATCGCGCCCCCGATTTTGCAGGTCCACAAACGAGAGGTCTGCGAGGTGCCCGGGCCGCGCCGGCTCGATGTTGTCGGCCGGGCAGAAGATGGGCAGTGGGAACGGTGCGTTGGCCAGCCCGTTCCTGCGGCAGCGCACCACGTCCACGCCTTCGAGCGGTCCGCTGCCCAGGGCCCGCGCCTGGAACACTAACGGAGGCTGCTTGGGAGAGCGTACGTACGCGTCGTAGACCGAGCGCGTGAACCGCGACTCCAGCGACGTGGGCTGCATGCTTTCGGTCTGGGTCTTCATCTGGTGGCACTCAAAGCAGAGCGCCTGGAAGCGCTGCTGCTGCCCGGCGAAGGCCTGCCGCACCGGCACGATGTGGTCGAACTCCGCGCACCCGGCGCCGATCTGCTGCCCGCAGGCGGCGCACTTGCCTCCCTGCTCGGCGAGCAGCAGCTTCTTCTGCCGCTGGCTCGGGGTGATCCTCGGCGCCTTGACCAGCGTGGAGAAAGCCTCGAAGCTCAGCGAGGCCAGCCTCTGCCCGCGGTAGTGCAGCCCCAGCCCCTTGGCCCATGCCTGCAGCAGCTCCCAGTCCTCGGGCAGCTCACGGATCACGCACTGCCCGCCCTTGGCGCGCAGCTTCAGGCTCGAGAACTGCGCGAGCGAGCGGAGCGTGACCTGCGGGTTGTGCTCCGCGAGCAGCAGCTGCCGCCTCGTCTCCCGTAGGTCCGTCGTGTGGAAGTGACCCGGCTTGATCTCGCCCTGCCACGGGCTCCACTCCTCCAGCGGCGGCACGGTCTGCTTCGGGTCGCGCCGGTACATGACCAGCGCGCAGCCCATCTGCTCCAGCGCCGGCCGGGCGTTCCGGTAGAAGAAGGCGTGCCCGTCGTAGTAGGTGAACACCACGGTCTTGGTCTCCCGCTGCGCGGGCTCGAAGCGGTCCAGGGGCTCGCCGGTGTTGGAGATGAGGACCATGGGCGCGTTGCGCCACGCGCAGAAGGCTCGTATCTCCACCGGCGAGATGCCGTGCGCGCGCCAGTCGTGCTCTGCAAGGGCGTCGAAGTCCCCGCAGACCTCCTCGAAGGGCACGCCCAGGAGTTGAGCCAGCTGCCGCGGCACGCAGGCGTTGTCCCCGGAATCCTCGAAGGCGCATTCCAGGACACTGTTGAAGCACGGCAGTTGGTACGACACGCGGCGCAGGCCTCGCAGCCTCTGCCGCAGGATGGTTTCTACGTGTACGCGTAGAAGTACGTCTCGTCGCTGAGTTCCATGATGGGCGCCCTGCCGGCGGCGCGGTCCTCGTCCCCCGCGGTTATCAGCCGCAGCGTCTCCTGCTTGACGTTTTGCAGTATTTGCTGCTCCGACAGCCTGTCGGGCTGCCGGCTGGCCTCCCCACCCAGGACATTTGCGGGGAGCCAGTCCCTGCGCTCGTAAGCCCGGCCCGCGTTTTTGCCGGCCCGCCGCACTCCCCTTATGACCACTGGGATGTGTGCTACGTGCTGCGAGTACTTGTTCTTGAAGAACCGCCTCCCTAGGTTCGTCAGCTGGTAGATGCCGTCCTCCCGCAGCCGCCTCACTAGGCCCCGCTGCCCGTTCTGCAGTAGCACGTAGTCGGCCGCACCCTCCCTGACCAGCGGCTGCCTTGGGTCGAAGGTCCTCGACTCTGGCTGCCGCCCGAGCATGCCGAAGTAGGCCTCCCCGGCCCTAGTAACGCTCCCGTCCGCGCGCTGGAGCAACGCGTAGGCGCCTCGGCCCCGCCTCAAGCCCAAGACACGGCTTCCGTCATCCGTGTCCCGGGCCCTCGATCCGGCCTCGACCGCCTGCCTGATGTTCTCTCGTTGCGTTGCCCAGTCGATTGCTTTTTCGTAGATCGCAAAAAAAAAAAAGTGGTCCGGGCAACCGCCCGGCTCCTCCCCGTCCCCAGGGCCCCTGGGGTCCCCTCGGGCGTTGCGAAAAAAAAGACGGCGTCACCATGTTTGACCATGGCACACGTTTTTGGCATGAAACGTGATTGGAAAGAGAAGCCGAACAGGATGCTGAACGAGCACCGAACAGGGCCTTGCAGGGTCTTGACGCATGCATGATTGCTTTCCGGGGTGGGGGGGTGAGCTCTTGACGCACGCATGATTGCTTTCCGGGGTGGGGGGGCTTGATGGTTTTCCGGGTTGGGGGGGTTTGATTGCCACTGAGCAAGTGGCGGAAGCGCTGAACAAGCGCAAGGCTGCCGAACAGGCAGCGGGAGGGTGCCGAGCAGGCACCGGGAGTGCTGAGCAGGCACCGGGGGGTGCCGAGCAGGCACCAGGAGCTGTCACAAGCTCGGGGGGGATGGAGCTGTCACAAGCTCGGGGGACAAGCTTGGGGGGGATGGAGCTGTCACAAGCTCGGGGGGATGGAGCTGTCACAAGCTCGGGGGGGTGGAGCTGTCACAAGCTCTGCGGGCTACGCAGGCCCCAGCTGCTTGGCAGGAAGGTTGGCTGACGTCGAGAGGATGTGCTCGTTTTTTTTGGCCGGCATGTGCATTGAACTTGATGGTTTCTAGGGATGTGAGGGTCTTGGAGGGGCGTCAAACCTTGCAGGAATACGGCCTAGGTTTAGAAGGCGTGTGGACTGAACTTGACGGGATACAATTTTTTGAGGCATCTCCACGGGTGCGAGGGTCTTGAAGAGACATCAAACCTTGTAGGAACACGGCCTGGGTTTTGAAGACTTGTGCACTGAACTTGGCATGTTTTTTGAGCATGACACGGATTTTGAGGGCAAAAATCGCGTTTTTTTGGCGGCGTGGCGCAAAGGCCGTGGACCTCCCCGGGCCCGCATGGCTGCCGGCTCTGTTCTGGCGTGCCCCCCCTCGTCCCCCGAGTGCCCTAAGTGCCCTGGGGTTCCGGGCTGTTCCCTTTCGAGAAATGGCCGCAGGCTGCGTGAGCGGAGGCCGACGCGTTCATCGGACCAATATTTTTTTATCCCTAGAGGAAAAGAGACCGGCGTCATGACAATCGCGACCACATTCGCCATCGGTGAGGTTCAGACCAGCCCCAAGGGAGCCAAGTCGGCACCCTTGAGGAGCGAGGGGAAGCACATCGTCTGGCAGTCCCAGTGGACCAGCATTGTCTGGGAGCCCAGCAACTTCGATAAGGACCAAGGGCCTCGGCAGAACGTCTGCTTTGCGACGGAAAGAGATTCAGAGGCGTGGGCTGCTTGGGAGGACTTTGAGAAGCGATGCGTTGACGAGCTGACGAAACGATGGGGGTCCGACGTGCAGGACAGATGGCAGAGCTGCCTCAAAGAGTCCCGACAGGGCGCCACGTTCCTGAAGTGCAAGCTGGACTCGCGGAACGTCCGCTTTTGGGACGCTGACGGCAACAAGATCCAGAGACCGGAGACTTTGGCCGGCTGCGAGTGCAAGGCCAACGTCGAAGCCCGGCAGGTCTGGATCATGGGCAAGCAGTGCGGCTTGGTCCTTGACGTCCGCGACCTGCAGGTGAAGCTGGGCACGGGCGGCGGCTCCTGCCCGTTCTGAACAGGCGTTCTTGCGGAAAAAAAGGCGTTTTTGCGTTTTTGCGTTTTCTGAAAATTTCGTTTTTGCACGGTTTTCACGCATGGATTTTCTTGCCGTGACACGTCTCTTTTTGCACGTGACGTTGGTTGTGGACTTGAGGGAAAGGGACGTGCTGCAGCCCCTTTTTTTTTGGAGGGCGCTTCTGGGGGGGGGTCTGGGGGGCAGCGAGGCTGTTCGCCGGGAGCCTGGCTGTGCTGTGACCCTCCGCTCTAAATGACAAGCACCCGCTCATCCTTGTTTTCATCGAGACCTTGATGTCCTTGCTTGTGAGGTTGAACCCCGTGACTTTGAGAGACCGTGACCTTGAGCCGGCCGCAACCTCGGAGAGTTGAAGGGGAGCCAGGGCACTTAGGGCACTTGGGTCCTTGTCCTGTGGCTTGTGCGGTTGGGGTGGTTGATTTTTTCTTTTTCTTTTTTCTTGAGTTTTTCCCCTTCTTTCTTTTGTTTTTGAAGAAGAAGAATCAACTGAACAATACAAGCAAAAAAAAACGTACCAAATACGGAACCCATCAAAGATGCCACCAAAAAACGGAGCCCGTAAAAAAAAAGAAAAACATGTGCTGCGGAGGCGCCCTACCTCTCCCCGGCGGTGCCCCGGTACCCCGGCCCCGGTCCTTCCAAGTGCCCTAGGTGTTTTGGGTGCTCTGCCCCCTCTCCCCGCCCTAGGTGCCCTAGGTGCCCTAGGTGCCCTAGGTGCCCTGGGTGCCCTGCCCCCTCTCCCCGGCCCCGGTCCCCCCCAAGTGCCCTACATGTCCTGGTGCCCTGCCCCCTCTCCCCGGCCCCGGTCCGAAGACGACCCCGGCAGGGCACCTAGGGAAACGGGTCTGGAGGGGTTTCGGATGTTTTTTCAATGGTCTGCCCAACGGGCCCGGGTGGATTCGTTATTCAATGGTTTGCCGAACGGGTCTGGAGGGGGTTTCGGATTTTGTTGCAATGGTCTGCCCAACGGGCCCGGGAGGATTCGTTTTTCAATGGTTCGACCAACGGGTCTGGAGGGGTTTCGGTTTTTTTTCAATGGTCTGCCCAACGGGTCTGGAGGGGTTTCGTTTTTCAATGGTCTGCCCAACGGGCCCGGGCGGATTCGTTTTTCAATGGTTCGCCCAACGGGTCTGGAGGGGTTTTGGATTATTTTTTTTTTCAATGGTCTGCCCAACGGATCTGGAGGGGTTTCGGAATTCTTTTTCAATGGTCTGCCCAACGGGCCCGGGGGATTTGTTTTTCAATGGTTCGCCCAACGGGTCGCGCCTAGGGCGCTTCGGGTGGGATCTGCCCCGGCGCCGGGGACCCTGCCAGGGGGGCAGACCCAGCCCCGGCTCAGGTCGGTTACATCCGGCTCAGGTCGGTAGGGCACCCAGGGCACCCAGGGCACCTGGGGGTGCCCGGCTGAGGACCCTGGCAGGGCACCTGCGTTCTGGCTCAGGTCGGGTACATCCTGGCGAAGACGACCCCGGCAGAGCTTGACAAACACCCCCAGCATCACCAGCATCACCAGCACCACCTCCAGCAACCCCCAGGAGCGTCGCCGATTTTCAAGACAAAAAATCAATGAATTTTTGTCTTGAAAACGCCCCAGCAACACCCCTAGCATCTCCAGCATCGCATGGCGTGCTGAGGCAACACTTCGATTGCACAAATCACCATTCCGACAACATTCTGGGTGCGCCCCAACCTCAGAAATGAGACTTGCGTCCATCTCTCAAATGTGGTCTTGGCTGTCATTCTATCTGAGGTCCGGTTTTTTCAAAGCCCTTCAAAGCGCCCTCAGATTATGCGAAGACGGGCTGCTAGCCGTTGGTACGCCTTGCGGAAGCTTTATATTTTTGAATTCATCTACGTCTGGACGAACGGCCTTGCGGCCAATGGGGAACGAGGGTCTACGAGGCTGGGTGGGATCTGCCCCGGCTCAGGTCGTCAAGAGGACCCTGGCAGGGCACCTAGGGCACTTCTGGCGGGACCCAGCCCCGGCTCAGGTCGGTTACATCCTGGCCAAGAGGATTCTGAGGGCACTTAGGGTACTTCCGGTGACTCAGGCTCCTGGTCTCGGAGACGCAGGGCCCCTGATGTGGGATTGGTGTGGGGCTTGTTGGCTTGTTGGACGCATTGTTGGCTTGTTGGACGCATTGTATCGGCGGCTTTGTTGGCTCAGGCGGCTACATCCTGCTCCTGGAGAAGCCTTTTTGCAGGGACCTAACGCGGGGTTGGTGGGAGGCTTGTCGGCTTGTTGGATTGCCGTGCATGCTGAGGCGGCTACATCGCAACATCCTGCTCTGGCGGACCAGGCCAGCCCATGTCTGTCGTGTTGTGACACTTGATCGTTGCGTGAGCCTGTGAGCGTGAGCCTTTGTTATCGTGAGCCTTCGTTGTGCCACGACCAAATGTTGCAGCTCATCCAAAACGGTATGGGCTTCGATTTGATGACCGTGCCCAAATGCGAATCCAAACGGTCGATGATCCCCGTTGGGTTTCGTTTCTACCACCAAATGATGCCTCACGAGCCTGTGCATTGACGATTGGGATCGCAGCATTTTTGCTTCCAAGATTTTGTTTTAGCTTCTTGTCATCCCTACATCATCGGTCGGGTGGACCCTCCGCATCCTGCGGCAGCGGTGGAGGAGGTGCTCGACAGTGGTGCCTCCAGCGACTTCACCTTTGAGGCTGGCAGTGGAGGCGGCACTGATGCTGGTGAGGTTGGCAGTGGAGGCGGCACTGAGGCTGGTGAGGCTGGCAATGGAGGCGGCGACGAGGCCGAGGGTGACGAAATGGAGGCGGCGACGAGGCCGAGGGTGACGAGGCCGAGGGTGACGAGGCTGGCAATGGAGGCGGCGACGAGGCCGAGGGTGACGAGGCCGAGGGTGACGAGGCTGGCAATGGAGGCGGCAACGAGGCTGGTGAGGCTGGCAATGGAGGCGGCAACAAGGCCATCCCCGTGGTCCTTGGCGACCAGCCCCCGGAGAAGAAGAAGGATCTTCTGGAGGTCTCCACTCTGCTGCGCTTGTGGTGGGGCGAGAAGAGGCTGTCGGCGACACCGCGTTGCTACCAGTTTTCCTTTTTTTGGACATTTGCTTGCCCTGTGGACCCTGCGGACCAAACTTCCTCTGCGCTTGCCTGCCCTGAGGACAATGGAGATGCAGCCCATAGCCCAGATCTGCTGCGACCGAAGTCCGCGGCGGAGCAATTTCAGGCGTCGTGTTCCACACCCTTCTCCCTCCCCCTTTTTGTCATTGTTCCCTTTTTCGGTCTCCCTCCCTTTTTCTTCACCCTGGAGTTGCAACAGGCAACCATCGGCGGGGACGAGGCTGCCAACCGGCTGAGCGAGTTTTTGCTGCAGCAGGCCCCCACCGACCTCAATCGGATTCAAGTGCTGGAGGCTTGGCGCGGCAGAAGGTGAGTTCCTGGCGGTTTCTAGACCTGTCCACCCCGTCGGAATTTCATCTTCTATTGGCAGTTGAGGAAGCGCCGGCAGATGTGGTCATGCAGGACCCCCCGGCCCGCTCCCAAGCGCCCCAGGAGGAACTATCTCGAGGAAGCAACCCGAGCGCTCACTGGCTCGTCTGTGGGTGTCCGCGAGGTGCAGGATGAGAAGAGCCTTTGCATCTCCAAGGTGCTGTACGAGCCCATCAACCGCGAGGCCATCGAAGAGCTGGCGGAGACCAGGGCGGCGGCCCAGCTGGGGCTCGCACAGACTTGGCAATCCGGGACAAAGACGCGCTGGGGTTGGTGGCTTCAACCTACAAGGAGAGCGCTGCTGCCCAAGCTCTGTTTGACCGTCCCGGGCGGCTGTATACCGGGCACCACAACAATCTGTACAAGGGTTTGGTGCAGGAGCTCAAGAAGTTGGAGATGCAGGACCAGGACAACAGCGATGCCATCGACAAGCTTTTGAAGAGGATAGGCATGTTCCCGATCCTGCCGACCGTTTTCGACGGGCTCGACAAACTGGGCATTGACTCATACAGAGCCCGTGCTGGGCAAGACGGAGGCCAGAACGGTCTGGCGCAACACCTTCGTTGCCCACAAGTACTGCGGCAGGTACATCGTGAAGCTCCGTCCCAGCGGTTCCTTTGTCGGCCCCGCGGAGTCGGAGCCGTAGATCTTTTCCTTTTCGCATGCCTTTTGATTTTGTAGCCCGGAGAGGACAGTGCAATCACTCCAGGCAGCTGCGTGAGCCCACGAGTTTGTCCTTGGTCCGATGGAAGGAAGTTCTTTTTCATGTTGGTCGAGGGGTTCAACGAGTTTGTCCTTGGTCCGATGGAAGTTCTTTTTCATGTTGGTCGAGGGGTTCACGCATGCTCAGTACAAGTCACAGAATGCGGGATATTTTTGCATGCCTTTTGATTTTGTAGCCCGGAGAGGACAGTGCAAATCACTCCAGGCAGCTACGTGAGCCCACGAGTTTGTCATTGGTCCGATGGAAGTTCTTTTTCATGTTGGTCAAGGGGTTCACGCATGCTCAATACGGGTCACAGAGTGCGGAGTGTACAGGGCGGGGGTCACCACCACCGCTCTACAGGCATTTCCTGTTGTGCTCGCCGTGAAAAAAAACAGCCATCGAGGGAGATAAGAGCACTTGGAGCACCTTGGACAGTCAGTGCATTTTTTCGGAAAACCCGGAGCGCTGCCAGGTCTACACGAAGCTTCGGTCGGAGACTCGACTGCTCCCGGTTGTTCTCAGGGCACACAGGGCACCTAGGGCACCTGTGACGATCCAAGGCATTCCGATCCAGAAGGAGCCCTGACCTAGAGGCGGAAAACAGCAGTTTTTGTGTGTCGAGCATCTTGAGCGTCCTTCCGGGGGTGGGGGGGCGTGTTTTTTTGGGTGATGTGGCTCCCCAACCGCGTTGTGTGTTTGGGTGCCCACCTAAACGCGTTCTGTGTGACTCAAGATGTAACACAAAGTTGCCAGAGCTGGAGCTGGGCCAGAAGCCCCCAATTTTTGTGGCGGGCAGCAGTCAAGCTGGCGGTGTGGTGGCGGTGGATTCAGGGCTATCCGCTATCCAGCATAAAGGGCTGCCTAGTGCGGCCGCCCCAGCCATTTTCGGCATGGTGAATCCGTTAAAGATTGTCACGCAGGGCCTGCTTTAATTATTCCCTCTCCAAATAGAACGAAGCCCCCAAAATCGTGGTATGTTCCATTTGGGGGCTGATGATGCTGCCCCAGCATGGTGCCTAACAGAGCACTTGAATTTCCTAGTAAGAAATTGCAAAAGTTGCCAGCTGACCTGCGGTCTTTGGCTCAAATGTACTGCAAAGTTGCCAGCTGGAGCTGCTGTCTTTGGCTCAAATGTACTGCAAAGTTGCCAGTAGCGTTATCAGCCGTACTTGGGTACTGCAAAGTTGCCGGTTATCAGTCGATTGTCCTCGCCCAGGGCGGGCCCAGGAAGTCGTCCAGCTGCCTCACGGCCGCCGGTCTGCCACGCCTAGTCAGCCTGCCCGCAGCGTTGCCGCTGCCCTGGGGAGCCGGCAGGGCCAGCTTCAGGAGAGTCTCACGGCCCTCGGTGCCCCTGACGGTCATGGAGTCCACGGCCGCGAGCTGCTGCACGTACTGAGGGTTGAAGCTCCTCGCCGCGTTCGTCGGCGCTCGGAAGGCGCCCGCGTCCTCTATGGCCTTGATGCGGCGTTCCGTGAGGTCCTTGTTGTGCTGGAACCGGTCGGCGTTGTCTTGGAGCACACGGAACTCCGTGGCCGGCTGCTTCTCGACGTCCTCCGACGCAGCGTGCACCGTCTCGTGGGGCCGAGCGTTGTACGCGTCCGCCACCTGCTCGAGGTGCTGGCTCCACCCACCGCCCTTCCTGGCGACTCGAGTGGCCAGGTCCACGGCAATGGCGTTGCGGTCCTCGGGCCGCTTCGTCCGGTGCACGGCTTCGGGCAGCTCCCGGTCCAGCGTGGCAAACTCGTTGCCCAGGTCTGTCGTGACCACAAAGTTCTTGTCGTCCCCCGTCAGCTCCTTTGCGGCGCGCTTGGTGGCCCGGCCCACCGTCTCGGCGTTCTTGTTCTGCAGAGGTTCTACTGCAGCCTCCCGGGTGAAGACGTCCATCACCACCAGGCCGTACCTGGTCTTCCCCCGGGTGTTCTGGCTGAAGTCAATGAGGTCGGCCTGCAGCCGGTCGTTCGGCCCCTCGGCAGCAGACTTGCCCAGCGCGCGCGGCCGGGGCGCCTGCACCTGCCGGCCCACGTCGGCCTTCAGCGCCTCGAAGGCCATGGCCTGCGTCACGTCGAGGTCGCGCTGCCTCGCGAGTCGGTACAGCTTCCGCGGGTCCCGCACGTTGAAGTCGTCGGCCAGGTCCCTCAGCGCCTCCATTTTTTACTTGTTCTTCGGCCCCCGCTGGGCCTGCCAGGCTTCAAGTGCGTCCAGCCGGGCCTGGAAGCCCTTGCACACCCCCCAGAGCACGCTGGTCAGGTGCGAGTAGTCAAGCGTGACCATCTCCGTGCCGTCGCTCCACCGCGTGGTCCCCGTCAAATTCTTCCACTTTGTTCCTGCGAAGTCGTCCGAGGCGAAGCCCAGCCTCAGGTCGCCGTTCATGTCCGGGCGTTTGTACTGCTTGGCCTCCACGGAGTCGAAGAGCTGCTTGAGCTCTGCCACGTCGGCCTCGGCAATCTCCGTCTTCACCCGGCTGTCCGACAAGTCCGTGAAGCTCGTGTTGCAGACCACGTTGCCCGTGTTGCCCGCGATCACGAGGCAGCCGGGGTTCCGCTGGTTCGTGGTCAGGGACAGCTGCGTCGAGAGGCTCTTCGTCTGCACCAGCGCCTCGTCGTTGATCATGATGAGCTCGCACTGGTGCGCCCCGCCGTCCCGCTCCAGGAAGACCCGCGCGCTCTGGTTGCCCAGCAGCCGCAGCTCCGGGCCGCTGTCGGGGGCCGCGCTGTTGTTGGACACTTGCAGCTTGCTCCAGCCCGCCCAGTTCTTCGTCAGGAAGAGATCGTCCGAGAAGTCGGAGGTGTTGGTCACGGTGAGCGTGTTGGACGCGAAGAGCTGCGGCGCGGAGACCGTGCCCGAGCTCGTCACGTCGCCGCAGACCACGCTGCCCGTCGACACTCCGCCGCTCGTGGCCGTGAAGGTGCAGTCCAGGCTCTCGCAGTCCAGCGGGCCCGTGGAGGCCGCCCCGCTGACTGTCAGCGTGGCGCCCGTGAGCGCACCGGTGGCAGCGAAGCTCGCCGCGGTGGCTGCGCCCGAGGCCGTCAGCGTGCCAGTGGACACGTCGCCCACCGTGGTGAAGTTCCCGGCGTTGGCCGTGTTGTTGATGGTGAGTGTGCTGCCCGTGATTCCTGTGGCGGAGCTCAGCAGGCCCACGCTGGCCGCGCCGTGATGCTCAGCGAGCTGCCTGACACGGCCCCTGTGGACGTCAGCGTGGCCCCGGCGACGGTGCCTGTGGCTGTGAGCGCAGCGCAGGAGACTGCTCCCGAGGCGTCCACGCCCGTCGTGAAAACGTCCGTGCAGTTCACGTCGTTGCACAGCAGCTGGTCGCAGCCCACGTTGCCCTGCGCGGTGAGCCCGTCCAGCGTGGCCGAGCCCGTGAGGGCCAGCGAGTCCGCCAGCAGGTCCGTTACTGAGACAGACTCTCCCTCGAAGGCGCTGGCCCTGATCTGCATGCTGTGCAGGTCCAGCGTGCCCGCCGACTGCTGCACCAGCCCGGGGATAGACCCGCCGAAGGCTCCGAAGTGCAGCTTCGCGATTCCGCCCGGCGGCACCGAGAAGTCCAGGCGCGCCGTGCTCCAGACGCCCTGCGAGGGCGTGCCGAGGAAGGTGCCGGTGACGCCCACGTAGTCGTTGTCGGCCGCGCTGACGTACATCACCAAGTTGGAGGCCGTGCCCAGCCGGTACCGGCAGCCGAAGGAGTAGCGTCTCCCCGGCGTCAGCGTGTAGGTGCGCACAATGTTCCAGGCGAAGGCGCTCAGGGTCATGGCGTAGCCCTCCAGCTGGAAGCCTCCCACAGTGAAACTGGCCAAGGCCACGGAGCTCTGGCTGTTGGAGCGCACCAAAAAATTTCCTAATGTGGTGAGCGTGGGCTCCAGCAGCACCTCGCCCAGGGTGGCCAGCGTGACGTCGTCGGCCCCTCCGTCGAGGAACTCGTGCTTCAGCAGCAGGGCCGAGGCCGCCGTGTCCTCCTCCTCCGCCGTGTTGCCGGTCTCCAGGGTTGCGTCCAGGATCTGGAGGCCGTAAACGTCCACCGTTCCTGCCGTCTGGTTGGGCAGGCCCGGCGCCTGGAAGTGCGCCCCGAAGTGCAGCTTTGCCACTCCGTTTGGCGGCACGGTGAAGTACATCTTGGCCGTGCTCCAGGCGCCCTCGTCTCCCGCGAAGCTGCCGTACAATGGGTCGTAGACGTTGTCGGCCTCGGACATGTACACCACGAAGTTAGAGGCCGTGCCGAGCCGGTAGCGGCAGGCGAAGAGGAGCTCTCGGCCGGGCGTCAAGTTGTAGGTGCGCACAATGTTCCACGGGTTCGCTGCCAGGGTCAGAGTGTAGCCGTCCACGCTCACTCCCGCGGTGTGCGTGGCCAGGACCACGCTGCAGCCGCTGCTGGGGCGAACCGTCCAGTTTGAGAGTGAGACGTCTGTGGGGGCCAGGATCTGCTCTCCTATGGCGGCCACCACCTCGTCGGCCCCGCACGGCTATTTGCAGGGCCGAGGCCGCCTCCGTGACTCCGAGCTTGTTGGCAAGGAGACCGTCCACTTGTGCGATGGTGTAGTAGCTGAGCAGGGCGGCGGCGATGCTTGAGGCCGTTGCCGTGTCCTGGTCGGCGGCTGAGCGGTACGCCACCAGCGCCGAGGTGATTTGGTTGGTTGTGAACACGTCCTGGTCCGGGCCCGTCCGGTAGGCCAGCAGCGCGCCCGCGATGGCGGCTTGCGTCTGCGTGTCCTGCGCGCTCGCCGTGCGGTAGTCTCCCAACAGCGCGTCTACCTGCGCCGCGGTGTAGTAGGCCAGCAGCGCGGCCGTGATGGAGCTGGTCGTCTCCGTGTCCTGCACCGTTCCGGTTCGGTAGTCGGCCAACAGAGTGTCCACTTGTAAGGAGGTGTAGTAGGCCAGCAGCGCAGCCGCGAGGGCCGCGTCCGCCGCTGCGACGGAGTAGCAGTCTGCCGTGATGCTCAGCGTGTCGTCGCCGTTGGCCAGCGCAGCAGAGAGAGGAGCCTCCAGGTGCAGGTTGCGAACGACGTTGCTTCCGCGAAGGAGCTCCCAAGTTGTGAAGCCCGCCCAGGCCGGCTCCGCCTCCGGGAAGCTGCAGGGCGGCGAGCTTGCTGGCGGAGAGCGCGGCGTTCGTGGCGTATGAGGCCAGCAGCGCCGCGTCAGCCTTGGAGGCCTGGAGCGCCGAAGATGCCGGGTCGAGCGCATGTTGGCCGGCACCGGGATTTTTTGTCACACGCGCGCCTTGGGGCATTAAGCCATCGGTCACGAGAACGACTATACAATCATCGAAAGTGAGACGGGTGAGACCGAGAGGGACAAAGTGCTGGTGAAATGAGCCAAACAAAGGAAAGGACCGAAAACACAACGCGGCAGACCACGAAGCAACACAACACGGAACCAAACGAAAAACCTTTCCCCAGCCGAGCAGAACGGAAAGAGACGAGCCAACGCGGCAATTAAAAGGGAGAGCGTGGAACATAGTTCCAGAAGACACTGACTACACCGAGGAGCTAGGCTTGTGAAGCATGAGCGCATTAAAAATGGGAACATGCGCGCTCCAGACCGCAGGGGGCACATTTGCGCATCGTCAACCCCCACACGTGGCCACACGGCTGGAGCAACGAGCGCAATGTTCCAAAAATTTGGCAAAGCAACACACGGAAGAAGAAGGCAAAAAGGGCCAAGCAAGGGCCAGCAAAAGGCGAGCATGCAGTAAATTAAATTGTGGGCATCACCCGGAGCACAGAGGCAGAAAGAGGCCGTGCAACGAATTACCCTCTCACTGACATCGAGCGGAGTTGCTATGGCCAGGCAAGTGTGACGGGCGTCACAGGCCTGGCCATCAAGCATTGCACACAAGACAAGGGGTGAGCGTGCAATGCACCATCAAGCTTGCACTATATGCTACGCAATTTCCGCAGGGACAGCGATGATCCCAACCGATAGGGAGGATGGGAGCCAAGCGCTGAAGCATTTTTACAAGTGCGTAGGTACACCGTGGCAAAATGCACAAGCGGGAAGCAGAAGCCCAAGGAGATCTGGCAGTGCCAAATACACCAGAGGCATTCTGTCCCATTGCGTAGGCGTCACGTTCGCACCACTGACAGGGGAATCCCTGCCACAGTGTACGTGAGCATGGCAAACCCGACTAGGCACCATGTCTGTCGCAAGAGCGTACCTAGCGGAGTAGCGACCATTCAAGTGCAGGTATGATGCCAAGAGGCATGGAGATTAGTCACAGATTAGAGGGCGGCTCAAACTTAGGTGGGTGCATATTCATCGAGAAGCAAAAGCACCCGCCATAGGGCCACCTAGGCACACATCTTTCCAGGAATGTTTTAAGCTAGGACTACGACCGTCCAGAGGGGGTGTCACGCCTAGGAGCATAAAACAGGCGAGCGGGTAAGAGGCCAGAAGGCCTTGCCAAGCAAAGCACATCAAGGACCTCAGGGCTCATTGAAGGGAGAGAGGAGCCTCCAATCTGCAACCTTACATCGGCATGTTGGTCTATGGGTTGATGCACAAACACTCTGTGTTGCAGAGCGCGAGCCGTATTCCAGCGGGATTACCAAGTGGTGTGTTAGGGTTTAGGGTGCGCTGATCTGCATGTCTTACCAGATTGCGGCACGACCAGGTTGGCCAAGTGCGGAAGCACAGAACAATGCACCAGGCAACAAGGCGAGTAGCCGTGCCGCTGGCACGATGGACGGCAGGGAGAACCACGAGATTGGGCAGTGCCCAATACACTTGGAAGCTCCCGCCTCATGCATCGCAAGGAAATGCCCCGAGGGGCAGGTGCACTCTGGGTAGGTCGGATTAGGGGGTAGACCAGGCAAGGCATAGGACGCCTGGGCGATGCAAGTCCGATGCCGCAGAAATTGGCATGGGACGGTATTGTTAGGTTTTGGGATGGGGGGCATGGTGGCAGGAAGAGATCGCGAGACCGGGCAGGGCACAGTACTCCACGACCCTTCTCCTGGGCCCTTACTCAGTCGACACTGCATAGGGGGTATAACATACAAGGATGGTCAGAGCGTTGTCGTCGCTATCGGTCACACACTGGGCGGCACAAGCCCCGAGGTGCAGGCAGTACCTCAATGGACTACCAAGCGGCTGATACCTATCACATACGCACTGTTGAGCCAGAGCGGCGGGACCAAAAGTTATGCAAGGTTTCACCCGTCGGTGCAGCGGGGGCAAGTTTACGGGCCTTAGCGGGGCGGGATTCAGTGGTAACCAAGGCCTGGACCTCAGCTCGCCCAGGGAGGGGTCCTGGTGGTGGGCGCGGATCATGCTGGAGCTTCTCAATTTTAACTTGAAAGTGTGGGGGGGGCACGAGGTGAAGACCAAGGGAAGCCGCAATCAAGCAAGCCTCAAGGTCAACAGTCGAAGGCTCCGGCGAAATCAACAGGCCGTCATGGATAAAAACCAACGACCGAGGCTTGACCCTACGGAGTAATTCCCGAACCAGTGTGCGCATGAACGCTGCTTCAATGCCCTCAAGCAAGAAGTAAATGCGGTTGCCATCATGTAGCCCTACGTGAGATCGCAGAAGGTTAGCGTCTGTACACGCACGTAAAAAGGCCGGCTTAGCATTCGCGACACGTCGTAACAGGGCAACCAGCTCAGGGCCTGGGTTAAATCTGTTTTGCTCAAGCATTTGGGTGGCATGTTCAACAGAGCTATTGAGTAAAACAGTGGGCAACAGCTTAACGAGGTGTAAAGCGCTCCGGCCAGCTGGTGAGGCGGAAAGGTCTGCGTGTAAATAAGCCCGAAACTCATCTAGGCGAGGCAGAACCAAGCCTTGCTGCGCAACCATGTGCTGGAAAATAGCGTAATGCGCGCCACACATGTCAATTTCAACATGGTCGCTGTGGAAAAGCGCTGCGCGAACAAAACGCGGAAGCGCGGCTGCACCTTTAACGATCGGATAGGCCCTACCTAAACAATCATCACCATCGATCCGGTACGGGACCTGCTTGAGGACCGTGACCCCCTGAGCATTAGAGCCGATACACGCCCCCCCGGAGGCAATATAAGCTTCAAGCACAGCGCGGTATGCAGGGTGGTGGGCACGGATGTGCGCAAGATCCTGCGCATGGAATGTGGGGCACTCAACCAGGCAGAAGCTTGAGCGTTCAGAGAGAGCGATTGCTGCGGTGGACTGCCATTCCTCACCTGCCGGGGCAGGGAGGGAAATTGGCAGAGTGGCTTCGTTTCGCGCGGCAGCACTAGCAATGCCAGCGAGGAAGTCTGCTTCTTTATTGGCTCACATACGATGCCGGGCAGCCTACCACCGAAGGGGTAGAAAGCCCCCGGTCCTGCCCCCAAGGGAAACAACCACCCCAAGAAGACAGCCCGGCCAGGGCACCAACAAAGAAAAGGGGGCAACCACCCCAAAGGACCGAGAACCTCACCCTCAGGAAGCAAGCGGCCCATTTGTTGTGGTGAACCAGTCGGATGCCAACACCTGTCTTTGCAGGTGCGGAGGAAACCTACAACCCCTGAAATGTAATCCCAACTGTATCGCAAGATCCTAGTGCTTGCCACAGCATTCCCACGGAATTATACCACCAATGCTCCACACTTCCATCAAGAGATGAAACTCCAGCGAGAAGTCAACACAAGGTGGTGCGACCCGGAAAGTCAACTTTTGCACGGGCGTTCACAAGAATACCATCTCCACAAAGAGGTACCGAACAACCAAGTATTGAAGCATACTGAGTAGGGGTGTTCCCCCATGCACCATGAAGCCCTATCAGCAAAGCTGATCCACTGAGAAATCCTCGGGTAATAGCACCACAGTAGCAGATACCAAAACCGCCACTCCAGAAGGAATTCCCAATAAAGAGTCCATGACCCACACGTCAAAGGCAAACTCACACTTTCCAGCATTCTGAGAGGTAATGGCAGTCTCAAACGAGGGGCCGGAAGTATAAAGCAAGTTGCCTGCCCAACTGAAGGGGGCTTGAGCTCAGCGCTGAAAAGGCCGGCGCATGGCAATACCATAGCAATTCATGCTTCTTTATTGGCTTCGCGGGGAACATAGCGCCAAGAGATCCGGGGACTGCAATGAGCTGAGCCTGGTGCAGGACTGTGACTAGGGCCGGGCGTCGCACCCGAGCGGTGCGCCTCCAATAACTTAAGATGGAGGAGTTATCCCCAATGATGAGACATTCCTGTACATCGGAATGATTGGGGTAAAGGCTCGCAAGGGCCTGGACCGCGTATGCACTCGCAAAACCCTCGGCGTGGTAGGAGTCCGGGCAGTCAGGAAGGGGGTAGGCCGTTTGGGCAAGGACCTCGTAGTCATCCCCCGCAAACTTCCGCACAATGACCCCAGCACCTCCAGCCGCGTCAGCCCGCTGACAGCTGCCGTCAAAGTGCGCTACCAGGGCGGTCCACCTCCACGCGCGAGAAGCGCAAACAAGGGAATCGCCAGGCCTCACGACCTGTACGGCAAGTACGTAGCCATGGGCCGCGGTCTGGTCTGGGAGAGGCTGAGTAGTACCCGCACTCTCCGCAGACCAAGCCCCAATACAGTGATGTCCAAGACCTGAAAACCTGCCGTGGTGGCCAATGTGAATGCTCGTTGTGCTTCCGAGAGCCACAGCCCATCTGCACCACAAGTAGCGTTGTCGTCCATGTAGCCCTTGACACTGAGCACGCCAGGGATAGCGTTCAGAACGACGTTTTTGGGGTCCATGGCGACACAAAATAGAAGAACTGAGACAGCACGTCCCATGTCGACTCCTTGATGTACTGGGATGGGTGGGCGATATAAGCGTCCAATACGATGGCGCACCGAACGGCCAAAGAGGACGTACGTAGCATACTGCAGCACCCAAACAGGTGCATTGCGGATCTGAAGGATACGGAGGACCCAATGCGGATTGACTCGTTCGAAAGCTTTGGCTAAGTCAGACAGCAGCACCAACGTCCTGCGGTCAAGTGTAAGCAAACCTCATCAACCCGCTCCGCAAAAACCTCGCCTTCACCGCCAGCTCCTTGCGCACGTCGTCCTGCAGCCAGGAGCGTGCACGCTAACGACAACACCGAGTCTCTCCTTCCAGGAGTTGAAGTTCTTCTCCCTCCTGACCTTCGACGGTGGCCTTCAAGCGGCGAGATGATGCAAACGCTTGAAAAAAAGGCAGGCCTGTGAGGCACCCTGGATCTCCATGCGTCCTCGCGCCAGAGCCGCCTGCCTCCACCGAGCTACGACCAGCTGGCCCGAGACATCGAGGCGGCCTAGACTCTCCTTCGCCGTACGAGCAAAAATGAGTGTTGCGCTACATGTAAAGAAGCATGGAGGTAGTCACAGCCGGAGCACAGGATGAGTTGATGCAGAGCCTGGACTACAAGCTGAAAACCAGCAACACCAACTACGTGACCGCACGGCACGACGTGCAGTATTTCCCCAGCTCGCTGAGCTCCTTCTCCCCCGCCACCTCGATTTTGTGAAGTGGCTGCGGGGCGAGCCCGACGCGCCCGCGCTGGAGGAGGCCAAGACCGGGCCCGCGAACTCTTCCCCGCAAGCCACCCTGGTCATCAGCTACGCACGCCGTGGCCGGAACGCGGCAGCCAACCGGGCCCTGCAGCCACGGCGCAAGCTCTTCGTGCTGGAAACGGGTGTGGATTTTGCTCTGGCGCCCGAGAGCCAATCGAGAGCCCGCAGACCAAGCGCAGAACATGCTGGTGTGGCCGGGGCTCCGGCTGCTGGGGGCGGTGGGAAGATTCCCAAAACTGTTTTGTGGCGGCCTGGCGCACGGCGGAGAGCGCCGTGGAGATCGAATCGCAATGGAAATTCTCCAACCAGTCCTTCATGAAGACTGTGGCCGACGCGTGCAGGACTCATCTCTGTGTGCACAGCTCCGACTGGGAGTTGGATGACGAGAGCACCCGGCATCTCCTCAACTTCGAGGGCATGGTCTTGAACAGCAAGACGCTGGAGTGGACGCCCGTGCGGCCCACCATGAGGATCACTCGCTCCACTGGGTGGTCGCACTCCTGGCCCGCTTGGTGGGAGACTCCGGTCATGGAGAAGTTTGAGGCGGCGCTGGAGGAGGTCCGCCGGCAACGCTTAGAAAGCATTTATCATGCTTTTCGAGCCACAAAGCTCCGCAACAGAAACGCACTTACAAGCCAGAAACAGCACTTTAAGCCCGGGCAACTTAAACTTCCGAGACGCACAGAATGCGACTAGGACCCGTTTTGCCTGCATATTGAAGCAGGCGGAAAACCCTTGCAGAAGTGCAAGCAGAAGGGCTGTGGCCGCACCGCGCAAAACCAACAAATTTTCGCAGAATCCACATTTGCTGAATAATAACCTCTGAAGATGCGCTGTGAGCGGTTTTAGATTTCACAAATAACAGAGAGAGGTGGAGGCTCCTAGAGTGACTAGGTACGGTTCTAGGGTTTTTGCTTGTTTGGGGTGGGCCCGCAGGTTGTTGCTTTGGTTGTGTCCGTAGGAACATAGCTTGCCCTCACTTGCACTGCCCTGTGCCTAGTTTGTGTGACCAATTCACTGCTAGTGTGAGGCATTGCCTCGCCTAGTCTGTGACCAACTGCTTGTGTGAGGCACTGCCTTGCCCAATCTGTTGACCTGCCTTGCCGTGACCTTAGTGTGCACTAACCCAAATTCCCTCAGGGGCTGAGCAGCTGCTGTGCTCTCAAAATTTAGGGCCAAGTGACCAATGAGGGAAGCTGAAGCGAAGAAGTCAAGAAGTCAGGCAGAGTGAATGCCTCATCAAATTTAGTTTCGCCTGTCATCAAAGATATGCCCTTAAAGGGTACTAAGAATGAACAAACTAAGGGTGAACCAAATTTGGTACTGGGTAAGTCTACAGACCAGGCTAAGAGAACAAGGGACTCCAAAGGAAAATCCTTACAGAACAGCGACCATAAGTCCAAAGCCAAGAAAGGAGCGGCGGGTAAGCCTGTGGCACCTCAGGAGCCTATCCGGTCTTTCTTCACTCCACAGGAAAACAATACAAATCAGGGAAGGCGGAGCGGTGGTGCTACTAGTGCCCCGCCCGCTCCCTCGGGAGTCACCATCCCTGTGCCAGATAGTGATGACGATATCGATGATAAGACTTCTTACTACGGACATGCCTTTAAGACCACTCCATGCCAGAGTCAGAGCTGTGATATCACTCATATGGATACTCCTAGCAAGGCTGCCGCCAAAGATCTTCTTGAGCCCCTTAACCCTGCTTTGGATAACGACTCAGATACTCCTATGAATACACAATGTGGGCCTTGTCACATCGGTCCAGGGATCTCTAATGTAAAGGCTGTACAAAGACCTGGCTCTCCAAATCCTGAGCCACATCAGCATGATGGGAATCACAGCTGTGAGGTGGCAAACGACTCGGAAGCACTTTGTGAAATAAACCTTTGCGAAGATGGATGGCAGTCTATCTTTGAGGAACCCCTTGCACTGCAGTTTGAAGAATGGAATGATAAACAAAAAGAAGAGGCGCTGAATGAAGCGCTTCGCAACCTCACAAGTCATCCCAAGATGCTGCAAGTGCCACATGTCTTTGTTTTCGCTGCAAGACCGGGTGGCATCAAATTGTCACTTCCAGAAAATTTCTGGGTACTCACCACCCATGCACAGGATGTGAGTTTTGCACTGAATTTTAGGCAGCAGCATCCTGGCTGCATGGCAATCTCCTTGGAAAAACACCTTGGCCCCATTACAAGACTTGTAAATGCACACATCCCGACATATTGCTTGCAGTTCTTTGGCAATAAATCTGCGGTGCCTGTACTAGCGAGAGGTATTAGTGAATACTCGCCGCAACTCATCAAGCACCTCAGGACCATTGACTGCATGGGGCACATACGTGTTGACAAGAGGACGCATCACATCATTGCGTTTGGGTTGCAGCAGTCGCCCGATGAAAATACCCGAATTGGTAACCTCGCTCGTGACTGGAATATAATTGCTGCGAAGCCCAAGCGTGTTGACCTTGCATCGGTCGACTTTAGTCTGCCCGTGCGATATGGTTTCCTCGCTGACACATCTAACCCCCTTGCATTGCGAACAGGTGGCGACCGACGCAGCACTGAGTGATTAGCTACCAGAGTCACAACAGCTCCACCTGCAATCCCAATGCTTACCAGTGGGCACTGCAGTTTGCGCAAGCCACCTCTCACGCCTCCGAGATTTTTGGAATCAGCTTGCACCAGGCCTATGAAGGTATTGATTCACAGGAACTTACTCAGGACCTAGTCGTCTTTGTGGTAAGAAAGCACGCTTATGATGTCACGCAAGTTTGTGACTTCCTGCGCAGTCAGGGAATTCCTGTCGCTCCATTCATTGGTTACCTTGCTGCCCAAATTACGCCGGAAGCATTTGAAGCACTACGGCTTACTGCGAACGAGCAGGGAGTTGTCTTTCCCAGTAGCTGTCAAGACGGGGCGTATCGTATTGTCATCAAAGACAGATGCGCTAAACTCGTCCACCCTGGTGCAACTGTTGACACCACACTACAGTTTGCTTACCATGAACCAACGCCAATTGATTTTTACACCGGATTTACTACTCTAGAGTGGCTTTGTACCTACGCGGGCGGCCACCATTTTCGAGCTGTCACAGTACAAGATGCCTCTTCGCAACAACATTCGACCGCCCTATGGTTTGATGTTCCCCGTGCCTACGCTGAAGACCTACTTGCCAAGGGACCACATCATGTTACCGTTGGCAGCTGGACTGCCACCATTAGATGGCCGCAAACGCTGAGTGAACTCGGGAAAAAGAAAAACAGAAAGAACTCACTGGAAACCCCCGCCCAACATTGGGAACGTTTTAAACCACCCCAAGATCTAGTGTCTGGTTCACGCGTCCCTGTTGTGATTGTCCCCGACCCCGCTAAACTTTCACCTTTTCAGCGCTCGTGCCTCAATGCCAGCTGCATTACACTGACGAACGACAATGCGTCCATACAAGCACTCCTTCTAGAGGCGCCGATTTCCATTTTGGCCATGCCGTATGGTCCTGATCAATTCGAGGAAGCCGTCCTCGCCCGTACGCACTGGCCGATTCAATCGGAGTTCCCTTGGATGCATTGCGAACTTGCGTCTGCGCAAGTCCCCTCGCCAGACTCCAAAATTATATGCAAATTTCATGTTGAGGGTTCCAATAAGATCGCCCTTTATCATGAATCTACCTTTGTCCACATTGGCTGGCACCAGGGTGGAGCTATGTATGTCAGTGGTTGTTTTGGGCAAGTCATGTCCCTCCTTCCTGAAAATGTTCAGCAACAATGTTACATATACTGCAGTGATACTGCAGTTGTGCAACCAGCTGCTGCGACAACGAGTGAAGGTACCCACAACGCTACCCATGAGCCGATCAAGGCCCAACCACTTTCCCCCCTTAAGCCAGATGAGCCGCACGGTAAGGAGAAATTACCAGACTTAAGGCATCTCTATGTCGCGCTAAGGGTGCTTGCGTATGGTGCTTGGCGACTTACAGACAGTATTGAACACCCCAGGCAGACCTTACTGGAATGCGTCGCCGATGGTGTTCCTATTGGTCACTGTGACGCTTCCCTGACTCCCAATGTTGTGCGTGAAGCTGTTGCCAGCCTTCCAGACATTGCCGACAAGGGCACTGTAGAGCTTATCAACAATTTGCTTGCTCTCATGCCCATAGGATATGTTCAGCACCTTACTGGAGTCGACGCTAACAATCAAAGATTGTTCGTCAACACCGAGCCGGTCGCAAATTTAGTAGATGCCACCTGGTTGTCACTGCCGGCCTCCTCTAGTGGGCGCTCATCCTTCCCACTCTACATCGTCTCAGTCTCTTCTGAACCGAGCCTTGCCAAAACCCTTGTGCAATCCCTCGGGCGAAATTTAAATTTTTCGACCCGTGGTGCCAAAGTCAGATTACGCCTTGCTGGCCTCCTGGTTATCCAGAATGACACACCTCTACTGGTTGAACACTTTGATGGCCAATTTGGTCATGCTTACCACCCCAACAGGGGAGGTGTGCGACTGCTGAGTGAGGAAATCACACATCTCTTACCTTTCATTACGGCCGTTCTGCTCTGCAACGCTGATACTATTGGCCTAGAGTGCCTGCAATCCCGACGGAAACTGCGCCTCAGACACGTGGTGCGCGGTCCTACCCGCCCACATGGCATCATCAGTTTCTTTGATGGGAGTGGCAGCTTTGCGAACACTCTTGCAGAAGAGTTGGGACCTCCATGTGCTATGCTCATTGCTGAACTTGATTTCAGTATCAGAACTGTGATTTCGGCCGTACAGGGGTACCATCTTGATCCTGCAATCTGGACGTACGCCAACCATAGGATCCCTGTCCGCTACCTTGCGGATGTTTGGGAAATTGTGCACCATCATTTTGCCGCGTTGAGGGAATTCCTAGCCCTGCTGCCAGAAGACGCGCTCATTATATTTGGTGCGGGCTCGCCATGTCAGGACAACACCAAGATTGGAAGGGGTGGTGGCAAACTTGGCATTACAGGCACTCGAAGTGTTCACTACCACGTTGTCTACATTGTCATGTATGCGCTCCAGGAAATGGGTTTGGCTCATCGGGTTGTTCCTATGCTTGAAAATGCAGGCAGTATGGCCAACCGCTTCAAACAATATATCCAGGACACGTGTGGGGTGCCTTCGTCGTGCATACATCGCATCAATACTGCCGAATGGTCAGCAGTATCTAGGAATCGTTACTTTTTTGTCAGTAACTCCTCCTATATCGTGCCCTCGCGGCAAGCCGACCCTTGGCAACAAGGATGGATGCTGCCTAAACCTAGGCACAAGCCGGTTTCGCCACCTATGCCCCCTTGGCTGCGAACGAGAGGGATCACGCCGGGTGGGCACATAAGATTCACAACTAGTGCCTATCACCCCAGACACCTGCTATACAAGGTTGACTACTTTGGCACTGTTGCTGACTTTCATGAAAAATGCGGCGAACAAGGCTGGCCTGACCTCCCTTGGGCTGACTTTCTGCCTGCCACCGCTGTCCGAGCCTTACAGCAAATTATTCAGTGGGGGGCACCCATTGCACAGCTCCCGAACAAAGAGCAGGAAGCAGCAGCCGCTATCTTGGCCGAATACTTCGACAATCCGAGCCTAAACTTCCCTTTTCGACTCCCATCCCTCGAAGAAAAGGTTGTTGATGCTGAACTCACCAGTTTTGGTGAAGATGCTATGCATGACGTCAACATCCCCGATCGTCTCATGCACGATCTTATTGGAAATTACTTCAAGCCCAGCGCAGTTGTCACTGCTCTCGGCGGCAAACATTACTTGCGTAAGCTCAAGTGCGGAGAAGTCGAACCGCAGACATGGAAGCCATGCACTCCCTCCGTCCTACTTGTTGAGTACGCTACCATCCGACAGCAAGTACTTAAAGACCTCGATAAGACCCTACAAGGCTTTTGCTGTCAAAATCCATTCCCGCTTGGGAGCAATTTTGGAGATGAAAACTACTGGCATGCTCTTCGGGCCATGCCGTATCAGCGGCCCAAGCTAACCAACGCAGCGCCTGCTCCGCCAGCGCTCTTCGCAGAACCCGCGACAGCACCGTCAGAGCCACGATCAATCCTTGATTATCTCTCGCGCGAACAGCCTATTATGAACGTCATTCGGCGCTCGCCTGCGGTTGAATATACTCTCAGGTCCTTGTCCTCGGGTGAAGAGCCCCTCTTCCCGAAGCTTGAGTTGCTTGGCCTCCTTGACATGCTCGGCACTTGTGACCCTGACATGCCCAATTTAGCGGGAATGCTTTTATGGCTTCGACAGTGGGAGCAAACAGCCCCTGCAGCACGCTCCTGTGTACTCTTCATTGGTGACTGCGGAGATCGAGTGGCTGTGCACACTGTCGGTTGTCAGCCCCCCGGTTGCTGGACTGCCATCATCACTTTCTCACCAGGGCGACTCATTCGAGTGTATTGGTCACACTTTGCCACTACGCCCAGAGGCGGTTTTCTCAAGGTGCTCAGTGACAATTGTTTCTCACCGATTGCTCGCTTGCAGGTGCCGCCATTGATTCAGTCTGCCACGGCCGAAATTGAAAAAGGCATCATTCTGAGAACAACACTCGTTGATGACCACTCTCTCCCTGTCTTTAGTGAGTTCGGCTATGTCCATAAGGGAGCTATCACGTGGCAGTGTATTGATCACCCTACGCCTTACGAAGGACTCATTGCCATAGGACGTGCTGTTGGAGGGCCCGCCCACCCCCCTTCCAAGCATAACTATCAACCTCGACCTGGCTTGGATCTGTCATGTCAAATTGCAGCCCTCATTGCGCACGCATGTGCTGATACTGTCGTCCTTATCGCTCTCCCCACCGACTCTGTTTGGGTGCCGACCACATGGTACACCTTCCTCCCTGAAGTCTCTGTTCCGGCCACCCATGATCGCACTTCTGTGATCTTTCTCTCGGTGCGGGACAGAGAGTGCGTTGCTCTCGTGTGCAAGCTCGTTCCCTCTATTGCCTTCTTAGGCCATGACCTTGGGGCCGTGCCGAGAGTTCTCCTTAGCCACAATGACTGGGGATGAAGGTACTTTTGAGGTTCGATGGCTCCCTCGCTCCTCCAAAGTCATCCCTCTGCTCAATCTTACATCTGCCATGAGGCTTGCATGGAATACGTTGCACGCCGGCCAACTCCAATCAAGGTCCTTCTTCCGTGTCCGCAGTCTCGCCTGCTTTTGCTATCTCTGTGAATTAGCTGTGGATTTCACATTTGATGAATTCCGGGCTGCGTATCCGGGAGTTGACCTCTTTACTTTTGACCCCGATCTATGGGCAGGGCTGGGAGCGCATGCTATCCAACGGCGGCTTGCCGTACACACACAGGCTTGCCCCCCCAATCTCCACGTTTGCACATGGAATGTTACTAGCCTTGCCGCACTGCAAAATCACCATGATAAGCTCGCACACATCCAGGTCGGCCGTGTTAAAGGCTTTGTGTTGCTCCAGGAAACTAATTGGACACCTGCTCAACCGGCCACCTTAACCACTGTCCACCCACATATTAATATTGCTGCCAGCAATCTTCCGCCTGACCAGACAGGCAGTGGTGGTGTGTGCATCCTCCCACCCCTACCTAGGGTGGACTCAGATCGAGCATACTGAAATTATCCCGGGATTTCTACAGGACGCACTCTACGAAAAGTATGGAGCTCAAGTCCGTGTCATCAACGTCTACGTCCATCCCGCTCGGACTAAGGAAGTTGGTGCGCGATTAATCTCACACCTCGCCCATATTTCCGACTCGTGTGTTGTCCTCGGAGGAGACTTCAACCAACTTTCCAACACTCCAATGTGGGCAGACCTGGTCGCTCACTTCTCGTGTGTGTCGCCCAAACATACTACCTATTTGAGCGGTGGTATCGGATCCGCGCTTGATCGCCTCCTGCTCAGGCACCCCATGGTGGACAATGACAGTGCTCGGGTCACATACCATGTACGCTGGCCTGCTACCCGTCCGAGCCAGCATGGAGCGCTGTGGGGCACGCTTAAGGTCGCCTCTAGCATTTCTCCCTTCCCGGGGACTCAGTTATGCAAGTCGTACTAGAGGGGGAGGTGCCGCGTCCGATGAGCAGTATTCCAAACTGGTACGCAGGGTCCATGCTGCTGATGACCTCTGTGATTTCAAGGTTGCTGTATGGACCTGGTGGCGTGAGCAGCCCCTTCCACGACAAACGCTGCCTGCCCACTGCCTGATTCGTAAAGCCTTGAAAAGTACCCAGGGCGGCAACGTGCATGTCCCTTTCGCCACTATGCAAAGTCTCTGCGAAACGATGTCGCTTCCTGTCCCTCTCTCCTCCTTGCGCGCTATTTGGTGCCTCGCCTAGTTGCCGAAGCCATTCTTAACACTTACGAAGCCGGTCGGGCACTAGCAAGTGCGCATCCAGGGGTCATTCACGACACTAATCGAATTGCCGCGACACCAGGTCAGGCCCGAGTTTGGGATAGATGCAGAGTCGCTGCGCCGCGCGTTGCCCGGACCAGTGGCCTTGTGCTGGACAAAGCTGGTCGGCAATGTAGGACCACGGAGGCGGTCGATGAAGCCATGCGAGCCACGCGCGCTTTTTGGCAAGACGAGCCTGTAGTATGGGATGCGCAGTGGGAGGAGTTGCTTTCACAGTATTCACCACCACCCTTTGCCAAATGTACCCTGCCTATTGATGATGACCTCTTACGTGCTGTGGTACGCTCTCCGGACAGTGCCCCTGGCCTTGACGGGCTGCCTTACGCGGCCTACCGGGCGGCGCCTAACGCCGCATCCCGTGTGCTTACGCACCGTCTACATGACTATGTCGGCCTCCAAGCACCGGCTCCGGCACAGGCCTTTGTCTTCATTCCCAAAGCCGATGCAGGGTCGTACGCGGACAACTTTCGGCCGCTGGGGCTCCCTAACACGGCTGACCGCATCATTGACCAAGCTGTGTGTGTGCAAATGTACTCAGCCCTTCGAGGTTCCCTTCATCCTAGTCAGACTCTTGTCAATATTTTCAGGGAACCACAGGGAAATTTCCGGGTATGCAGACCTACCTCGGCGATCGCGCACGGCCAGACTTTGTGACATGAGCAGCCTTGACCGGGGGCTCGTCCTTCGGCTTTGGAGCCGGCTCCACCTGTCAATCAAAGTGAGCAATTGCGGAGTCCTACAACAAACCGATAGGGTCTTGGGGCGCTTGCTGGCCGGGACCAAAGCCTGTCAGGAAACAAGATCAACATACTCAAGGCCCAGCATCTCTCCCAACCTCGAGATTCGCGACCTGGGCCCTGAGCTCTATGTTTTCCAGATGCAACGGCCCGTGATCAGCCTGCCCAGGTCACGCATGAAAAAAACAACCAGCGCCTGCGCGCTCCTGGTACGAAGCCGTCCACCTCCGCTCCGCGGCCAGCTCCGTGCAAAACCTGGTGTTCTCCTGAACCTGGCAAAAAAGGAAGTGCATACAAAAAAAAGAAGCCCCCCCTGACCTTCTCGTAGAATCGCTTCTCAAGGGCATCCTGCCGCAGAGCAAGAACAAGAGAGTTGACAAGCCGGCCACAGCTCCTTCTCCGACTTCACCTCCTTCAGCTCCTCCTCCAGCTTCTTGATCTTGATGCCGGTGTCCCGGCTAGCAAGCTGCGCTGCGACGAAGGCCTCGGTGGCGAGGCCCAGCACTGCATTTGCTATCTTGGTGTCCACCTCCAGTGGAGTGTCCAACCCGTCCACCGTGGAGAGCAGGGAGGCCAGCGCGCTGGTGTCCGCCTTGCCGGCGAGGGCGGCGTCCAGGGCTGCCGTGGTGACTGCGTTTAGGAGGGCCGCTGCTATCTTAGAGTCCACCTCTGAGGAAGTGTCGACGGCCGAGAGCAGGGCGTAAGCTGTCAGCGCGCTGGCGTCCGCCTTGGAGGCCTGCAGCCCCGCGATGGAGGCGTCTCTGCTTGCGAGCTCGGAGGCCAGCGCTGCGGCGGACACGGCCCCCAGGAGAGCGTTGGCCACCTTGGTGTCTACCTCCAGCGGCGTGATCCTCGCCGCTATGTCTAGGGAGTGCTGGTCCACCACCGTCTTGAGGCCGTAGTTGGCCGCCACCGTGGCCAGCGTGGCGTTGTTGGCCGAGGCGATGGATCCGTTCATGGCCGCCGTGGTGCTGTAGTTGGACAGCTTCAGGTCCACGCCGTCCGGGGTGCTCTTCGTGGCCACCACGCCCTCCAGCACGTCGAAGGCCGACTGGTCTGCCTTGTTGGAGAGACCCGTGGTCAGCGAGCTCTGCAGCGCGGCGATGCTGCTTCCGTGCGCGGCCACCTGTCCGTCCGTGGTGGCCAGGGCCGCCGCCGTGGCAAGGGGCGCAATTGCCGGCGCCAGCGCGCTGCTGTCCAGCTTTGAGGCCAGCTCTGCGGTGACCCGGTCGTCCAGGGACTGGATGGCCGCTGCGTTGTTGCCGGAGGCTGCCGTGTTCACCGCCAGGTCCGTTACTTGCGCGTAGGGCGTCAGAGCCAGGGCCAGCTGCCCTGCGGTGACGTGCGTGCCGTCAGTTACCTCTCCGTTGTCCAGGACCTCCGGGATGTTGCCGGTGACAGGTCCTTCAAACATGTTTACATATGTTTTCGCCGACGCCTTAGTCCAGTGGCTAAGGCGTCGGTCAAGGAACTGAGCGCTTCTTACTCCACGCGGCTCGATTCCTGCCCGGACGGCGAGTTGGGTACGGGGCTCAACACGTCAACCACTGCGCCACTCAAGAAGACTGGAGGGATCCTCGGGGAGCGCCTGCGCCCATACAAGGCCAGAAACAGCCTGCTCACGCTCCGTGTTCACCCCCAGGTCCTGCTCGATGTACTTCTTGACGGGGATCCAGCCATCATCGATGTTGACGCTTGGGCTGAAAACGTAGATCCGCTCAAACACGCCCTTGTACTGCTCCAGGATGAGACTGATGAGCGCCACAGTTTTGCCCGACTTGCTGGGCCCAAGGAAGATGCCCGTGCATGGCACCAGGGGCACCACGGGGTCCGAGGCTTGCTTGCTGGTGTACTCAGGCGTGGGGAAAAGCTTGATCTTCCCCATTCGTCCTTTTGCGTTACGCAAGTTCCGGAAGCCGGCAGCTGAAGTACCGTGGAGGCCCCTGCTGCAGCGGCGACGTTTTTGCATTTAGCTACAGACCCAAAACTTGGCCCGGGCAAAGAGAGGTTGTCATTGAACGTTCTCCCTTCACTAGAAATTGCAAGACCCACGCGCGTGTTGGAACACGCGCCACCGCCCCCCCCTCCACCCCCGACTTTCAATGTTGCATGGAACACGTGCGAAGGCAACTTTTACACTCGCCTGAGACTTTTACACTCGCCTGAGACACAACATTGAAATTCGGGGAGCGGGGGGCTCAAGACTAGACTTGTCAACCACCCTCGCCTGCCACAGCGCCTCAAGACTCGCCAACAACGCACGGGCGCCAACTGTGCTCGGCGCGTGGTTCTGACGCTTTCTTTAATCGTTATCTAGTCGTCATCTAGTCGTTATTCTAGTCGTTATTAGTCGTTATTCTAGTCGTAATTCCACGAAACCACGTAAAACACAATTATTCATGAACTGGCTCTGGCTTGAAAGGAAAATGCCTTTCTTATCTCTCAATATATTTTTGGATTACCGACTAGGAAACGCTTGAGGCTTCCGAATTCACGACTAGAATAACGACTACAAAACGATTAGAATAACGACTAGAATTGCGACGATGCCCGACTGCAGGCAAACTGCAACGGTAACTCAGAGCAGAAGGGCTGCATGTGAGCCTTGGGTTGCGTCTCCGTCAATCCTCCGGCAACAGGATTGCTGTGCTGGGTTAGGGCCGCAGATAGGCCTCGTACACTGGAGGCCTGTGTGGCGATTTTCACGCGGCCCGAGATTCAGGGCCGCTCGTGTGGCGTCCGGCGCAGCGCGAGAATGTGGAGCTGGGCCGCGTCTTTAGGCACCTAAATCTGTCCGTGCGGGAACGCGGTATGTTTTGTGCTTTCTACCTGCAGTCCACGTACTTATACGCGTACAGTGTGCATTGGCCATCTGCGAAGGAATTTACTAACCACCGCCGCCTCCTTGCCCGTGCGCTTTATCCTTCGCGTGCATGGATTGACATGAACGCCTTGCCGGAAGTACTGCGCTATTTGCGCGTTGCGCCTGTGCTCGCTCCAGATTGCTTGGTACTCAAGGCAGTTATCGGGCTGGCCAGTCGGTTGTTGGCTCCGAACCTCCTGAGTTGGGAATCCGCGTTGACGGTTCTCCCCCAGGCTCTGGGACGTGTGCTTAGCAGGCTGCGAGACGCGCCCACGTACAGGTGGCGCAGAGACAGGTGGACGGAGCCCAGGTTCAGCCTGACGCGGCCTTGCAGAGTCAAATAGGTGACGGCGTGGCTGAGCCTTGTGGCGCGCAGCAGCTCCTGCTGCTTCAGCCGCAGCCCGTTGTCCACTAACGTGCTCGGGCTCCACCTCTGCGGGCGACCATCCCAAATTATTTTAATAATTTCTGAATTGAAGAAGACCATGCGATTCCACAAGCTGACAGGTGGGCTTGTATTACGTTAAGCTTCTCTGGATTCATGAATTAAACGAGAAGACGAACGGGCAGCAGGGCGCTTCGACAGCGTCCAGGGTGCCGGACCGAAGAGCGCGCCAAACTGGCGGTCCATCAGCCAGACCTGCCGCGCCTCGATCACGGCGCGCCCCCGGCGGCGAGCAAACTCCGAGGGCTGCGGCGCGGGCTTGCTGTTATCCACGACGGTGTCTTCCACGGAGAGCACCCAGTCGCGGAGATCTGGGTCCGCTGTGAAGCAGATGCCCAAACGCTTTGCGCCATCGTCTTGGAAATTACCGGGCTCCCAGAGAATCTCCACGGCGCAGTTGCGGCGGTAGAAAATTTCTTCACTGTCCTCGAGCGAAACATACCGCCCGCCCTTGGCGTTCGACTGCACGGGTCCCAGGGCAAGCTTCATGGTTCGAAGCGGAAGATCGGGCTTTTTCATTCGAACGAAAAAAAAGTTGGCCCGACGAACGCAGGCTTGATTCCTGCCCAAACGGCGAGTTGGGTGCCACGCAGTTTTTTGTCCAGGACGGACACGCCCGTTCCGGAGAGCACCAGCTGGTAGGCCACCAGGTGGATGAACAGGTCCGTCATCGTGCCGTCCAGTCCCTTGAAGGTGAACCGGGCAAGGTCACCCGAGCGGGTGCTGACACCACTCAGTGGCATCTTGGGCACGCACTGTCGGAAAGCCGGCAATGAAGCTGTGGCGCAGGTAGCCCACACGGCCGATGTCGACGTAGGTCCCTGCAAGGACCGAGAGGATCAGCGTGGAGCTGGCGAACAGCTTCTGGCCCAGGAAGCTGAGCGCCGCTCCCATCGGCGTCTTTTTCAAGTGCGAAGAGGAAGCTGTAAGGTTCCCGCGTTGCCTGCTCGTGCAGCCGGTACAGCTGCTCCTTTGGCAGCAGGGCGCTGAGCTCTTCGATGACGGCGTCCAGCTCGTGCTGGTTGCGCAGCCTCCAGCAGCAGAGGAACTGCATGTTGACCCGCACGGCTGCGCTGATGAGCCGCAGCTTCTGCGCTCACCCAGGTGCTGATCTGCAAATGCCTGCCCCGGATGAAGAGAGTGTCCAGGGCGCCGTGAGGCTTGTGCAGCTGCGGCGTGTCAGCAAAGTCGTCGATGACTACAAGCACCTGGTACAGTTTCTTCATTTCCAACTTCTTGGACGCCTCCGTGATCTGCGCTGCTGCTGGATGATACGCCGCAGCGCCGCCTCGTCCCACTCGTCCCAATAGGTCTGCTCCCGCTCTGTGTTCACCCCCAGGTCCTCCTCAATGTACTTCTTGACGGGTATCCAGCCGTCGTCTATGTTGACACTCGGGCTGAAGATGTAAATTCTCTCAAAGACGCCGCGATACTGCTCCAGAATCAGGCTGATCAGAGCCACGGTTTTGCGATTTGGATGGCCCGAGGAAGATGCCCGTGCATGGCACCAGGGGCACCACGGGGTCCGAGGCTTGCTTGCTGGTGTACTCGGTCGTGGGGAAAAGCTTGATCTTCCCCATGCGTCCTTTTAAAACAGGCATGCAGCTAAAGTATATGGGTAAGTTGTGGCATCTGGACGAACACGCGCTGGGCGCCCAGCTGCGGACTCTGCGGGCCCGGCAACCGCTGCGAGGCCTGGGAGAACGGCAGGCACGCACGCGCCGCACAAAGGGGTCCCCGGAAAATCGGCCAGCGCTACGAGAACGTTCGCAGGCAGTCCCGTGAGCTGCTGTACAGCATTCCAGCGGCGCTCTGTGACGAGATTGCGGCGGCGGCAGAGGCAAGCAAGACTTAACCGGAAAGCCGGCCCGGCCCGGAGGAGTCCAAGCACAGAAAGCACGCGGAAGACTGCCTGCCAGGGATGGAAGCATTTAGATTTTTAGATAAAAAAAAATCCAAGGTCCCAGAGGAGTACCGGCACAGAAAGCACGCGGAGACTGCCTACCAGAGATGGAAGCATTTAGATTTTCAAATAAAAAATCCAGGACCCGGCCCAGAGGAAGGGATGGTATGCACAAGGGTTGCCTACTCCAACAATATTGCAGTTACGGACCCAGCAAAGCTTGCGCAGGAATTCACGCCTCGCAAAAAAAAGCTTGGCGTGTAGAAGTGAGGCTACAAGGCGAATTGCAAGCAAATCGAGGGTGCGTTACGTTGCAGCGCCGTAGCTGCAGGAGCAATTCTGGACTTGAAATTCTTCGCAGGACAAGGTCGTTTCCTGAGCGGACGATCTCTGCTGGCGTAGCTGCAATATTGTGGCAGTTGGGAATCTTTGTGTATAGAGAGAGCGCCTATTCTACTGGCGGCCCGTCCTTTTGCAGAACTATTGAAGCGCTTACTATTGGGGGTGACATTGTTGTTGGTTGTGCCTTGCGTAGGATCCACCTCTCTCGCCAAGCACTTGACTTCTACACTGGTCACCCTCGTTTGCAGGAGCTGTGGCACATTTGTTTGTTGTTGAATGCTCCTGCAAATGCAAGACACACCTTCTTTGTTCCCGCCCACTTACGTGTGCTGTCCTTTGCAGGGCCAAATACAGCCCCTCCGGGTCTTGTCGCCTAGCATCAGGATCGATGCCAAAGCCCATGCCATGTTCTAACCGTGGTAATGCGACACCTAAATCTTTCTGTGCGGGAGCGTGGCATGTTTTGCGCCTTCTACCTACAATCCACCTATGCGTACGCTTACAGTGTGCAGTGGCCCACCAAGGAGGCTCTGCTTTGACATCGACGGATGATTGCTCGTGCAATGTACCCTGCCCGTGCATGGCTCAACATGCATGCTTTGCCTGAGGTTCTGCGCTATTTGCGTATTGCCCCGATCATCGCGCCTGAGCATCTTGCACTCAAAGCAGCCGTTGGCCTGGCAAGCCGCATGCTCGCCCCGTCTCGGCCATCCTGGGAAATTGCGTTGGCTAGGCTGCCCCCTTCCTTCGCTCAACAGCTCCTAGGTTTGCTGCGCCATTTCCCGGGCCTTCGACACGTATGGAACTCGTGCCCGTGCGCTGGGCCTCCGGCTGCCGCTATGAAAATTCATCTCACCAAATATCTGAACACGCTTGAAGAAGCCACTGCGGTTTGCTTTCTTCTTAAACGAATGGCTACCGCGGCGTGGAAGGATAGGTCCGACACCTCCTTCCTCCTTTATCTCCATAACCTGCCGCACAAGGTAGTCACACCCACTGTACGTCAGGCTGTCCTCAAGTGCGCTCTCGATGAGGAAAGTGATACGTGGTTTCTCCTTCGGCACCCGTGCAACTAAGTGCGCATGTGGCTGTGGTGCTGACAGTAAATACTTTCCGTACGGCTTCTTCGCTGGTGCTCTCTCGGTCAATCATATTGACCTTGAAGTTGAGTGGATGCGACACGTTCCTAGCGAAGCATGGGATCAAGGCATTTGCCTATTGAACCTTGTGCCCCTTCCTCACCTCTCCCCTTCCCCACCTGAGCTTCGTCACGATGGGCACCTTGATCCCGCTACCTCGCTCCTCAAACTGTCAGCACCTTGGCTACAGTGTTCGTGTGTGCTGTGTGGACATGGAGATAACAGTGTGCAGCATTGGATGTCCTCTTGTGCTTGTCTGGGTCTCGCCGGGTCTCCTTCTGTGTCGCTCTTGGCGATTTTCATTTTGGTTCCCGCAATCCCATTGGTCCCACGCCCAGGCTGCGCGCTGTTATGCTCTTTATGCAGGCTAGTTGCTAAGCAAGGCGACCCGCCAGCCCTCCCTGAAGTTGACATTCTGCATGCGGCTAGAATTGTTGCGACCTGTGCTCATGAGTTCCTGCCCACTGACGTGCGCCGTGGGGCCGCTCCCCAGTGGCTTATCGGGCCCACTGAGCAACGCAGTTGTGTTTGGACTGCCCACCTTGCATTCACTGCTGGCTCACCTTTGCATGCCGTCGCCCCACGCCAGCCGCACTATGCCTATCAAGGACCAAAGGCAGCCGGCGCGGGTTCCCTTATCGCTGTCCTTCTTGAACATAGTAAGGAGCATCACTTGCTCCAACATTACCGTCATGGAGGACCTAATGTCATGCTAGAGGCCCGTGTGCCTTGTGCACATTTACGCCCTAGCTACGCACCTGGCGATCCCTTAGTTTGTGTTCATTGTCCTTGGCAAGGGACTGCCCTTGTAGCGCACTTCGATGGTAGCTGTCACCGCTCGGAGGGTACTGGTGGTGCAGGGGTCATTGTGCGTAAATTTTGCGGGGACACCTCTGTCGTGTGCCTACCCCCTGCTCGACTGCCCGGACTCATATCACGCTGAGGGATTTGCCAGTTCATATGCCGTGCGTGCCTTGGCGCGTCATTTTTCCTCCTCCCCTGATGTGCAGGAGTGTGTTATCATTGGTGATAATTCTTCCATTCTTAACTACTGGCGTCGCACTGCACGTGTGCGGCGCCCAAATCTAATTACGGAGCTGCAACGTGCCCAACTACTCGCAGCCACCGAACTCCCGCGCATTTCTTGGCGCTATGTTCCTAGGGAGGCGAACAAGGAGGCTGACTTCCTCGCAGGTATTGCTAGTGCAGCCGCAAAGAGTGATGCCCAGACTCCGATTGCGGTCCCCATTCCTACTGCCGTAGGCTGGCGCACTCCCGCTGCTCTTGCCCTTGCCGAGCGTTCCGCCTTTTGTCTTGTCGAGTGTCCCACTTTCCATGCTCCTGACCTCGCCAGTATTCGACACGGCCATCCTTCTCACCGTAGCGCTCTTGAGGCCTACATTGCCGCCGGAGGGGAGTGCTTGCGCTCGGATGCAAGCGGGGTTGTTGTTCTCAAGCATGTGCCTTACCGCATCGATGGTGATGACTGCCTCGGCCGTGCATATCCGGTTCTTAAGGGTGCCGCCGCGCTGCCACGGGTTGTACGTGCTGCGTTGTTTCATCGTGACCATGTTGAAATTGATATGTGTGGTGCGCACTACGCAATTTTTCAGCTTTTTGCGTCCCGTCGCGCAGTCATTTTGCCCCACCTTGAGGAACTTCGCACCTACTTGCGCTCCTGCCGCGCTTCGCCTGCTGGTCGTGCCGCTATGCATCTTGTGAAGTTACTGCCCACATTGCTACTTAATAGTTCAGTTGAGCATGCCATGCAGGTTCTTGAGCAACATCAATTTAACCCAGGCCCTGAACTAGTGCTGCTCTTGAGACGCATTGCTGCGGCTAAGCCTGAATTTGTACGAGCATGTGAGGCAGCCAATCTCCAACGGGCTCATGCGCGAATAAGTGAAGTTAACCATATCTACTTCCTTTTAGAAGGCATTGAGGCCGCCTTTATGAGAGCGTTTGTTGGTGCCCTTCTTGTGCATGCTAAGCCGGTGTCCTTAGTTTTCATTCATGATGGACTGCTTTGTCTCGCCCGAGCCCTCCTGTGTTCATCTTGATTCATGTCTGCATGAGGCCTCGCTTCCTCTTGGCTTTGATCCCCCCCCGGGATTTAGGGTTCAGACCGCCAATCTTCATCATGACCAAAGCAGCTATCAGGGACCCTCCCACAGTCATGTTGAGGTCCGCGCTCAAGTTACCAGTATGCCTGGGGATCCAAGGTCCGCAAGGTAGCTCCGGTTGCCCCCACTGAGACCCTGCATACTTTCTGGAGTCGCCGCTCTGGATCGTATGCGGCAAAGTGAGTAAGGGGAGGCGCCCATGAATGGTGTATCGCACGGATTGTCACTTTTGCTCTCACTGACGAGGCCTTGCACGCTAAATGGCGTCGCCGCTTTGGCTCGTACTCGGCACAGGGAGGGAAGATTGGTGCCCTTTTTTCTTTCTCGCACGGACAGTCCCAGTGTCGGCCCCGCTGTGCCTGGGCTGCCCGCTGCGCGCAAGCATTCTAGTGTCGGCCCCGCCGTACCTAGTCTGCCTGTGATAAACTGGGGCAACCATTGGGTAAGCCTAGGACACGCCATGGCTACCGGTCCCGTTCTCTCTCTGTGCGTAGCTTTACATGTACCGTAGAGACCCCAGCTGAGTTGTGCCATACATGTCATGTGCATAGCAGTTGACTCCGAGCCGATGACCGCAAGGCGTTGAGTGTCAAAATGTTCGCATGGTAGCGGAGCCCGGCCAATGTGCAGGGCATCCAAGTAGGTGGCGCCATAGTTTCCGTGTTCTGTGCTTTTACACTTTGCTGGTGAGATGGCTACGCATGAAGAGACAATGCAACAAATCAGAGCTGTTGCAGAGGCGGCCCTGGAGGCCGGCAGACAGAATCAGTCAGCCATTCAACAGTTGGTGCAGGCACAGAGGGACGCAAGGACGGCGCGCACTTCGGAGGTGGAATCACGTTCAATGGTGTCAAGCAAAGACATCGTGAAGTTGTTGCCTCAGCCGGAGCCATTCGCGGCAGCAAGTCGCGACGAGGAGTTGTCGAAGTGGAGATCGTGGTCATGGCAATTTGAGCAGTATGTGTGTGCATTTGATGCAGCCTTCAGAGATGAGTTTGAGCATGTTAGGGAAGCCAAAGACCCTGTAAGTTTGCCAGACATGAGTGAGGCCACCAAGAACAGGAGCACGTTACTGTATGCTTTGCTCACGGGTTTACTTCATGAGCGAGGACTCCAGATATTAAAGACAGTTGGTTCTCAGAACGGCTTTGAGGCGTACAGGCTGATAAACGCGGACTTGCAGCCTTCTGCTCGTACACGTGCGTTAGCCTTGCTTCAGGCTATCAATGGTTGGCCGCAGTTTGCGATGCAACATGGTCTCACTAACCAGCTTGCGAAACTGGAAGATGCTGAGTTGGAATACGAACGCATCACGTCTACAAAGCTTTCAGACGATCACAAGATGTCGGTGTTGCTTCGCTGCATTTCCGGTCCTTTGAAGCAGTACACTAACCTTGCTGTTGTTGAAGGGACATCGTATTTGAATTTGGTTGCCATGGTGAAGCGTTGGGAATCTTCGCAAACCAAGTGGACTGTGCCGATCAACAACATGTATCAGCTTGGATCGGCAAGCAGTGGACACGACACCAGCGGGCCTATGGAGGTCGACATGGTGCAGGACAAAGGTGGCAAGAAAGGCAAGCACAAAGGAAAGTTCACAAAAGGAAAAGGTTTCGGCTCAGACAAAGGCAAAGGAGGCAAAGGCAAGACCAAGTTTGATGGTCAACAGAAAGGAAAACAGGGCAAAGGCCAAGTGCATTTTGGCAAAGGAAAAGGCAATTACAGCAACGCGAACGCCAACAGTGTGAGCTCGGATGCTTGTTTGTACTGTGGAAAGCGAGGGCATTGGAAGCGTGACTGTCATCAGCGTCAACGTGATCAAGCGAATAAGGTTCAGTGTGTTGAGGATGCTGCTCAAGCCCCGGTTGTATCAGTGTCTCAGCATGTTACACCTTCAGCTACTAACATCCCAAGACCCCCAGCAAGTTCAGCAGCTTCCACAGCATCGAGCACCCTTGCATCAGCCACACAGTACAGATCAGCGCAGAGTTCTGTTAGGCAAGTGCATTATTCTTTGGACGATGGATGTGATTGGTGTGATCTGACCATGAATGAGTTGGAGAGCAACCCGGAGATTGACATTTCATATACTCGGATGGTGCAGTTTTCTGGTCATGGTAATTTGTGTGAGTTCTTCGATATTTCATGCGAAGATGATGTTTATCACGGTGGTGATCCAGCCCTTCAAGACTATGCAGCCACTGCCTCAGAGCGATTGCATTGGTGTCAGGAAGAGTCATGGTGGTTTTCCGAAGATGCGATTGGCCAAATTTGCATGGTCAGCAGTGAAGGCAAAGCAGCGTTTGACACAGACATCATCATTGACTCTGGTGCTGATGTTTCAGTTTTGCCCTTGTCCATGAGTGCTTGTGGGTCTGATGCCCCGCAGAAGCAGGAAAGGTACGTGGACGCTCAAGGTAAGCCGATGCGCATCACTCAGCGCAGAATCTGTGATGTGTATCTGCCAGGACTCAATGGTGATGTGCTTCTTCGGGAAGAGTTTGTGGTGGCTCCAGTGTTGCAGCCATTGCTTTCAGCAGGGAAGCTTATGCGTGCAGGATGGCGAATAGGAGACCGTGATGGACAGCCGCAGCTTTGGAACGACAAAACAACTGTTATGGCTTCACACAAGCGGCATTCGTTTTGCGTTACAGGAGAGATTCGTGCAGTTCATGAGGACGTCTGTCACGGCAATTACATTCAGGTGACCTTGTTGCCGGTGCTGTCCAAGGTGAAAACCGGATGGTGCCATTTGAGCAAGAGCGTTTGGGCAGTGCGAGTACTTGGTATGCAGTACACAGATGTTGCAGCATGTTTGCATGAGACGGGTTTGGATACAGGGGTTGACCGCCGGACGACGATTGTGCAAATAGAAAATGAGTGGTTGTTGGTGGAGTATGACGAGCAATTGTCTTCATTGGCAAACGTCAGCGGTTTCGTGGAAGGTTTGAAGGTCCCCACCGACATCATCACCATTGCGCACGTGGGTCACATGTCCCCGCGCAAGCTTGGGTTTGAGGTGATCTCGTCACCGCAGTATCCCAACAACCCGGAGGAGAGTGCGTCATCAAGTGCACCTGGCCCTCGACCGAGGTCTAATGCTGATCCTGCGTTGCAGCAGCCCCAGCTTGATGCAGCGCCAAGTGACGCGCCAGAGCAACGGGCAGTTGAAGGCGCTTTAAGAGACGACATGGAGGTTGCAGCAGCAGACCCTGGTGAGTATCAGGTGGAGTATAAAGGCAGGGTGCTGAGCGAGTCAGACACTTTGGCCACGTTGCGAGAGGCTTGCACTGAGTGCGGGATTGGCAAATCTGGTGGAAAGAAGTTGGTGCTTGCCCGGTTGAAGAAGCATTTGCATCAGATGGCGCTTGTTCCTGAAGGCAGAGAGCCGGTTGTAGCTCCTGAGGTTGAAAGCAGAAAAGCCGGCCTACAGAGCAAGAGAGAGCTGAGCACGCCTTGACCCACTATCCATTTCAGTCATGGTGCGCAATTTGTGCAGCTTACAAGTCGCGTTCTGACAGGCATGAACGAAGCAAGGACGAGACACGTGCATTACCGCAGGTGAGCGCTGATTTCTGCTACACCCCTCGGGATCCGGAGAAGGCGGGGTCCGAGAAGAAGTCAGATGACAAGGCAAGCAAATTGTGCTGCTTGGTTTTGCATGACCGAGATACAAAGGCCATACACTGTGTTCCGACACCTATGAAAGGAAATAAATGGATGGCCACTCTGGTGCAGGAAGTGTGCAGGTTCATGTCTTTTCTTGGCTATAGCGAGCTCATCTTCAAGACAGATGGGGAACCATCACTGGTGAATTTGCAGCAGAAAGTTCAAGAGTATAGGATGAAGCTCGGGACACGCACAGTTTTGCAGAACAGTGCGCGTGGAGATCATCAGTCGAATGGTGCAATTGAGAATGCAGTGCAAACAGTGAGAGATCAGGCAAATATCTTCTTGAAGCAGCTGGAAGATCTTGCCGGTATGAAGGTGCAGACTTTTGATTGCTTGCATGGTTGGGCGTTCCTTCATGCAGCGTGGACGCACAACAGATTCCATGTGATTCAAGGTCTCACACGCATGGAGCGATCCCTTGGAGGGAGCGTGTACCACGGAAAAGTTGCTCGATTTGGAGAATGTGTTCTGGCATACATGAAGGTGCGCAACAAAGGCAACCCATCCTGGGTCAAGGGCATTTGGCTTGGGAAGGTGAACAATTCAGACATGCATTTGGTTACCACACCAGGTGCTGGGTCAAAAGGAGGGGGACTTGTTTTGACGCGCTCAATATGAAGACTTTCGGAAAAGGATTGCTGGAACAAAATCCTGCTACAGAATGTCATTGGCCACCCTTGGGATTATCCTGGTTATCTGGGAGGACATCTCGGCTTTGGGCGGCCAAAGAGACAGCCCCACGCAGAACAACAAGCAAATGCAGACGAGGTGGAGCAATCAGCAGTGCCCATTTTGCCGGATGACACACTGCTGACGGAACTGGTTGACCCGAGTGGTGCATTGGGTGTTGGAGAGGGTTTGCTACCTGCCCCTGATCGTGTGCAGGACAAAGAAAATGCGACTGACGGTGTTGGAGTTAGAGTGCCGGATGAGGATTCCATTACATCTTCCAGTGTGTCTGTTGGAGACGCTCAGGATATTCCTGCTGAGCCAGCATCGTCAGTGCCTACGAAGCGATCGATTGAGCTGCCAGCTAGTGCTCGCTCAGCTGGTCAAACGAGTGAGCGCGAACAGAAACAGATGCGAATGTCCCCTGCACAGTCGCAGAAGCTGAGTGCATCTCCGGTGTTCGCTGGGGACGTAACTCAGCCGCGCGCCGAGCAGACCGAGGGCAGCAAGCCGGCTCGCTGTGTGGTTCTTGGCGAAGAACTGTATCATGCGGATGAAGTAGTAGACATCCAGTACGAGGAAACGGACATGCAATGTTTGCTTGAAATTGATGATGAGGTTGCAGGAGACGTGGATGCAGAGCGTGGCTTTAGTCATTTGACTCAAGGCCTGCAGCAAAGCAATCTGTGCTATCCGATGACACCGACTGGTGAGGATCCAGTTTTGGATGACGCGGAGTTGGCGCAGCTGGAAGCAGATGCGATCAAGGTTGAGGTGAAGCGCCTCATCGACCTGGGCGTTTTGCAGCCAGCGCATGCAAGCGAAGTGCGCGAGCAACAGCTGCTCCAGCTTAGCACCAGGTTCGTGCATTCGTGGAGACCAAAGAAAATAGATGGCCAGAATGTTTTCTTGCGCCGAGCACGATTAGTTGCTAGGGAGTATCAATGGCAGGACCCCCACAGAGAACACCTCTTTGCGCCAGCAAGCTCTAGCCTGTTGTCAAGACTGTTGCCTGGTTTGTTCATGCAGCGCAAAGCAGAAGGTCATGATTGGGTCATGTTCACTTGCGATATTCGAGATGCTTATTTGACTGTGGATCAGAAAACCCCGACAGCGGTTACTATTTTTCTTGATGGAGGCGAGTTCCATTTTCAGTTGATGAAATGTTTGCCGGGACAGCGAGACGGAGCTCGCAACTGGTATGAGGAGTTTTCAGGCTTTCTCATGGAAAAGCTGAAGGCTGAATGCTGCGTGGTGTGCCCCTCTATCATTAGAGCAGAAGAGTCTTTGGTTGGCCAGCTGCATGTTGATGATATTTTGGGCATTGGAACGGAAGAGTATGTGATGCAGCATTTTCTGCCTGCAGTGAAATCGAGATATGAACTTACTTTTGATCTCATGTGTAAGCCTGGCGATGAGCTGTATTTCTTGAAGCGACGGCATGTGTATCACAAAAGTTTGCGTTTCATCATTCAGCCACATCCGAAGAGTTTCCAGAAATTGTTTCAACTGGTTGGAATCAATCCGGATTCCATGAAGCCCCGCGTAGCCCCTATGCCGACCACCGGGGCTGTGCAGGAACTGGCAGCAGATCCACTGCCGGAGCCAGTAGCAGGCAAGTACAGGGCAGCTGTTGGATTGCTGTTGTATCTCAGCACAGATCTGATTGAGTGCCAGTTTTGCATCAAGACGCTCGCACAGTGCATGTCAAAACCTGGTGCCGAGGCGTGGCGGTTGCTCAAGCACTTGTGCCAGTATTTGGCAGGAGTTCGCCATCAAGCAATTTGTTTCGAGCAGCCAGTGTTGCATGAAGGGTTCATCAAGAAGAATGCAAACGCAAGCATGGTTTTGGAAGCCATGACAGATTCAGACTGGGCCGGTGATCGGCATAGCCGAAAATCTACATCTTCAGCTGTTTTTATGATGAACAAGATGTGCATTTATTCTTCGTCGCGCACTCAGAAAGCGGTCTCGCTTAGCAGTGGCGAAGCTGAGTGTTATGCTATGGTCTCAGCAGCGTGCGATTTGATTTATTTCCAGAACATCATCAGGTTTTGCACTTACGATGCGCCTTTGGACAGTTACCTTTTGTCGGACTCGGCGGCAGCGCGAGGTGTGATGTCTCGATCCGGAGCCGGGAAAATTCGGCATGTGGATGCCAAGGTGCTGTGGGTTCAGCAGAAGTTGCAGGACAAGGTTTTTCACTTGGGTACAGTTTCCACTCTGTACAATTTGGCGGACGGAGGGACGAAGCCCTTGAATCGAGACCGGGTGAAGTTGCTTGGCTATTTCATTGGTCTGGTTGATGGAGATGTAGAAGATGGCTATGGAAGCTGGGAGCCTGTGGGCTTAGCTGAGTTTGAGTCGCATATCGCCAGGGAGAACACACAGAGAGCGATCAGACGTATTCGCTTGGAACTTGCTCGCGAGCCACGTGTGAACGGCTCTAGCAGTACTGAGATTACGCAGATGGCAAAACGAGTATTTGCAGCAGGAATGGTGAATTTGCTTTTGCAGCCTGTGACTGGCGACGCCTTGAGTCGTGCTGCGGAAGAGCCCAATAGATTTGATGGAGTGAGTGATTTTGTATTTATTGCAATGCTTTTCTTTTCGGTACTTGGATTTCTGCTTACATGTACATGGCTTGTGCGTATGTGTATGAGTTGCAGTTTGGGGCATGGGACTCAGAAGAACCAAAAGCTGGTTTATGTCACCGAGTTTGGCAAGCATTATCACCAAGCAGATTGCAAGTGGATTCGCAAGCGGCGCGTGAAGACTGTTGCTGAGAGTGATGCGGTGAAGCAGCACTTCAAGAAGTGCCACAGTTGTCACTACATCATGCGTGAGCCCTTTTCAGATGCACCTGTGCCAAATGTGCAGCGTACAGCAGCAGCGGATTCGAGCAAACTGGATTGACTTGGATGGCACGCGAAAAGCGCATTCCGGTTTTCAGATGTGGAAATTGCGCCGAGTGTTTCACAGATACCGCATTTTGCGAAGACTCTGCCAGGCCTGTTGAAACCTCAGCTGGCATTGAGTGAAATCCCCTTTCGCCCAACTGCAGGGCATTTCAAGGCGGGGTGCGTAGCTTTACATGTACCGTAGAGACCCCAGCTGAGTTGTGCCATACATGTCATGTGCATAGCAGTTGACTCCGAGCCGATGACCGCAAGGCGTTGAGTGTCAAAATGTTCGCACTCTGACAGAATATGCAACCTCACCATCAATGAAGCTCTTAATAGGGGCTATTACCCCGTGGAAAAGGCATATGACTTGCCTCAGCTCCTCTGGATGAGTGCGCCCACTGATTGCATTGTGAACTCGCTGCGGCAGTACTTACCATGTGGGGGCTGGACCGTTTTCTACGCACACCACCCCTATGTAAAGTTTTACTCTGGTAGGGCCCTCCGAATTGATCAGCATCTTGGGTGGATTCTTGGGCACCCGAGGCCACACCAGCAGGGCTTTCAAGAGTTGGAACCCCTGCAGTCCAACATGGTCTACTATGAGCCTGAGCGTGTTATATGCCTCTATAATCAAGGCTCCCTCGGAGCCAATTTCATTGATGCATATATGCGGGCTACTGCACTCCGTCAGCTCTGGCAGGACCAGCTACGAAAGCGCCCTAGCTTTCCGGTGGATCTCTTGGAACCACTTGCAGTTACGGACGCCAACCGGAAGTCTCTTGCTAGTGTGTTAGAAGCACCTGGCTCGGATGCAGCTCGTGCCCAGGCCGGCCCTTTGATCCCAGCAGATGGCACCCGCACCTAGGCTTGCTCCTGATGAGCTTTTAGACATGAGCATGGATGCCCAGCACGTGCCGAGCTCCAGCGCTGGGGAGCCCCCGGTATTGGCCCCGTCAGTCCGGCTGTTCCCCATGTGTCTGCAGTTCAGGCTGGTGGTGTTACACTGTTGTCCGCGCCGCGATTGCAGCGCCGTCCCCCGGGCCATCCGACCCTGTCCCCCCCCCTGCTGCTTCTGACACCGTGCATGGTATTGACCTTACTTTAGCCTCCCTAACCCTCTTTACATGTGCGTATTCTCCTACGCAGGTTAGGAATGCAGCTATTGATCGTGCCATGCAGCAAGCCGAGTCCCACGTGCCTTGTGATGCCCTCCGCTCATGTGGCCCGAGACTGAAGCCATCTTTGTTGTCGGTCGTGCTTTTGACCACCCTGCCGTGATGTCCAGGTGGATTGCCGCTGGCCGTGTGCTCCAGTGGATCGCCCCCGCTATGTGCCATTTACCAGAGGGACGCCAGATCTGGCGAGGTCCTGCCGATAGTGCTCGCGTGTGCTGCCAAATTCCCACCTGCTAGCTGTGACTGAGCACATCCAGGACTGTTCCCCAATTGGCGGCTCTGTGGCAGGTAGTGCGCGCAACTAGGTTACTGGGGTCTTCTGCATCCGACGGCTGCCTCCCAAGCAGTATGGACAGTTGCGTTATGCTATTACAAGACCAGTGACGCTGCGTGCCAGCCGGGTCTGCGGGATTGGCAAGGTCTTTAAGGAGGTCACTGTTGAATGGTGTCGGCAAAGAATGCTATCCTATCTGTCCCGACGTGTCGCCACGGCGTGGCCGGGGGTGCCCCCCCTTTCGTGCCCTTGAACGTCTTGCAGCGATACCGACGTCGCAAATTGGGCACATCCCCCGGTTCGCCCTTCTTCGATGGACCATTGGGGAGGATGATGATGCATGGATGCGTTACAAGTCCCATGTTGCTGCGTGCACGCGCAGCGGTTGCGGGTGTGGACGTGTTGGCCGGACCTACCCTTGGGGCTTCGACTTCTATCCTGTTGCGGATGCGCATCTCCCTGGCCAGGTGCTCTTGGCTGCGCTGTTGCCAGAGTACCACTGGCTTGCTGATTGCTGTCCGGAGGAATGGCACCAAGCCAACCAATTTCTCTTCCCTGCTGCTCGTCCTAGGGTACGCGTTGGCCAGGATACATCGCACTGGAGGAGGCTTTAACTGCGTTGACCATTGGGTACGTCCACTCAGGCCCAGAAAGTATCCCTTCACACGAAAGCGACCACTCCAATTGCTATCCTACAATGCTCTCGTGGTGAGCTCAAACGATCCCTTCGGACTTGGTGGGATGTGTTTCTTACCTCCCAATTGCAGGACCGTCGTGCTGCCCCTGTATTGCCCATTGACAGGACCTGTGCTTTAGAGCACTGAAGTCAGTTCCTGATGAAGATTTGTGTTTTTTAGCAATGCGCCTGACCAATGCCTTTCTCAGTGGCACTGCAAAAGCTAAGTATGTCCGTTGGGGCGATAACTTCCATGTCTGTGAGAGATGTGGATTGACCGCATCAACTACGCATGATATCCTTGAGTGCACGGCCACGCAGCATATCAGGGTTAAGCATCAGTCTGCAATTGACATTTTGCAACATCAACGACCCGAGTGGAAGTGGCTTCCACTTCCAACCTGCTCAGGGTCACGAGGTTGACTTTCAGTTTCAGCTCCCCATTTCATCCCCGGATTGCATTACCTTTTTTACCGATGGTGCATGCAGTGACCCGACACTTCTTGTCGGTCGACGTGCGGCGTGGGCTGTGGTTCAGTCTAAATTGACCCATGAACGTGAAATCCATGCGGAAGTTACTCGCCCTATTGGAGGTGGAGTCTTCATGGATAATTTCCTATGTGCCGGCTGTGGCTTCGCACCTGGTGAGCAGAGTGCGGCACGTGGCGAATTGTCTGCATTCTGTGCAATTTTTTCAAGCTGTCGTGCATCTCAGTATGAGGGTGATATCCACATCTTTTCAGATTCTAGATATGTGGTGGACCTCGTGCGAAAGTTGTCCGACGACCATAGTTCAGCCAGTTCCGTCAAACGGCACATGCGCAATCAGGACTTGATACACATCCTGTTGGATAATTGGCCTTCCGGCCGCCTGTGCGTAGAGTGGATCAAAGCCCACCGCGAAATTAATGATGCGCGGTCTCCGCGAGAAGCCTGGCTTATTGCGGGTAATACCGCAGCAGACACATTGGCAGGTGCGGCAGTTTCATGTGACTCTACCTCTTTGCAAGTTGTGGTTAACGACCTGCGGCTGGAACACAAAGCTGCATTGCATGACATTTCGTGTGTGTACAAGTATTTTGTCGAACTTGACCAGTGGAAACTAGACAATGTTGGAGGCGGCCAATCTGAGGCTGACAAGCAGTCAGGCGACATTGTCGCATCACCCAGTGGTGGGCCACGACCTTCCTTTCAGGCTACACGTGACAAACTAGCTGCATGGCCAGTCCTGTCACCACAGGACACTCGCGTCTGTGCGCTTGACCCTGACCTAGCTCTTGGAATTGCAACCGGTGTTCAGAATGCTTACGCCGTATGGTATTGGATGCAACGCATCAAATGGCCAACCCCCCTTGGGGAAGATTGGTCCCGATGCCGCGGATTGTGGAATATGCTCACTTGAGCTTCTTGCAAGCTTCTACATCACCACGGGAGCTTGCAGCTGGAAGTTCATATGCCTTGCCGGTGGCTCGCAGGACTGGGTGTCTGGTTCTAGCACGCAGAGGGGACGTCAGTGTGCGCAGAGTCAGCCACGACTTTCTCCTCGAGTACCAAGAGGGACATCCTGACCGCTCTGATCGCGGCAAGAACAAGCACTTGGACACCCGTCCAACTGCGCCCTGAGTACCCGGCGTTGACATTTGTGCCCATCTGCCATCTGATGTCAACCTCGGCCATGTACTGGCCCATTTTCAGTGGTTGCTGAAGCGGGGCCTTTGACTGCCTTGCGAGGTCCTGGCCCTGCCGGGTGCGCGCCCCTGTCATCTAACCCTCCCAGTCCGGCCGATGACACCGTGGTGCTGCTCACGGAACTGGTCTCTTGCCTGGAGTGGACTCTGGCAGCAGCGCAGCGGGTACTGAGCAGTGCACAGAATGGTGTGCGGCAAGTGACGGGGGTGCTCCGGAAGGCCGACCCGTCTCCAGTACCCCTTCCTGGCCATGGTGGTGAAGGTGCCCACCTGCGCGTGCAAGATGACTTGTGAGCATTTTCTTGTCATGCCTCACCCACTGCCATGTCGTAGTACACTGGCTCGTTGAGCGGCCGATATGCATCCTTGTGCGCTGAAAGCTCGTGGGTTAGGGAGCCGTGTGTCTTTTCTGAGATTCTTGCATGTGATGCCTTCTGCTGCATGACCGAGTACACTCTGGCTCCGAGGAAGGTGCCGATGGACGGGAGGCTGCAGCAGGTTGGTGTGCAATGACCACCAACTTGCTTTCCCCCACAGTCGGTTCAGCTTGTAGCAGAAAATGGACAGCCGTGGACGGCCGCTGCCTCAGTTTCCCTGGGTGACACGTATCGGACAGGGTCTTTGGGCTGCCCCCGTTTCGTATCCAATTTTGCAAAGGACAGTGGCAGAGGGCCAGGAACGAGTTGTCGAGCAGCCTTTGGCCGAGTGGGCCTGTCGCACGGCAGCGGAGTGCCGTGGGGACGATGCCACAGCGGTTGTGCTTATGACGGACAATTGTCCGAGGAGTCAAATTTCACACCTTCGCACGCGCTGCATGGGGCCTGCCCGGGAACGATGGAAGGTAGTGTGGTGTGACCTTGGCTTGGTAGGCCTGGGCAGGGTGCACTTCACATGGGGAGTCGTGTTTGCTGCTGAGGCGCTCTCTGCGGCACTTCCCGAGATCACCCTGGTTTTGGCGGATCATGACATTGCACCCACCGCTCTTTTTGAGACGGCGCAGCTACGAAGACTGGCTGCAAAGGCCTACTCCTTGCATGAAGGTTCTGGTGATGACTCCATTGGTATGCTGCAGTTCACAGAACCGTACACAGAGAGTAACGCGGGGCTGGTGGTTGTTTTTCCTTCTACCATGCAGATTTTTAACTGAGATGCTGTTCTGCAAGAACTCCTGCGACGCAGACGCAACTTTGCCCAACGAGCCTCACCTGTGCCGGGCGACCTGCAGGCTCCTGTGCCCTTTGACATGTGCGAAGATGCCATGCAGCGTCGGCCCTTTGCCTGTACACCACTGCACTCTGCCCACGTGGTTGAGACATCTGACTTCCTTACTGCTTGGGCCATGGTCGGGGAGTGGATGCAGTATGCTTTCTTCCCGACGGTGATCCGCAGGCCAAGCCTGCTTGGAGCTTTCGAGCAATGGGGTCCTTCCGACCCTGGTGGCTTTCGCCACCAAAGAGTGTGCGATTGTTCACCTGCCAGGAGAGCATCTTTTTCAGGCTAACGTTTTGCCGGGTGAGGGCGTCCAATGGCCAATGGTTCTGCATGCTTATGGCAACAAGAAACCATTGCAGATGCTCCCTACCATGCGACGATGGTGCTGTTTTTCTCAGTGCTTGTGCGGGGTTGATGGCCTCCCCATGTGGGCGTCTGGTACATGGAGAGTCTTGCCTGGCACTGCGAAGAGAGGGCGCGCCGCGGGATGGTGGCTACAGATGATGAGGTTGCGATCATGCGGCTCGAGGCCAGCCTATGGACGCGCTCCGCTTCGGCTTGCTCGCCATTTGCAGAGGGCCCAGAACTGTCGCTTTTCTCCGAGCATGGTGGGGGTGCCCCAAGTTGCGACAAGCGCCGCACATTGAAGTTCGGCCTTGGAGGCAACTCTCTGGGGGGCGAGGCGCATGGAACTCCTGCGGATGTCGTGGTACGCACCGGTGCAGCGCAAGGGCGCCAGCCCTATGGGCCGGGAGAAGGACAAGTCGACAAGACACTCATGGGGCCGCGACCCATGGAGACAATGGCCTATGCCTCGTCAGCCTCTGGACATGACCTTTTCCTCCTGTCCACCACTTCGGTGGAGGCCATGCAGGCCTGGCGGAGGGTGCGAACTCCTTTGCTTTCACTATTGGTATCCCGCCATTGCCTGCTCATTTTCTCCCGCCGCGAGTTTGGTGGTCTGTGGCAGCATTGCTTTTACTACCACGCCTGCAAGGAACTTCTATTCCTAACCTCGCGGCCATTGCTGGACTTCCGGAGCCCCCATCGTCCACAGACGTGCCGGCAGGTGTTGTCTTTCTTCGAGGATTTTCGGCTGGCAGTTTTTCTGCCGCGTGGCTGGATGTCCTTGCGAGAAGGCTTGGCATTTCGGGTGCAACTGTGGTCGGGGCCGTTGCTATGCCACCCAATCTCCTGCGAGATTGCACGGTGGGCCGCCTTGCCGTTACCGTCGCCTGTTGCAGATCATTCCGAGCTATTCATGCGGATGCCGACTCCTTGTGCTTTTGGAGCCCGGATTGGAACTTGGAAGAGCTTGCAGAGTGGCATGTATTTGTGCTTTTGCTTTTTGGTGAAGGAACGGGTAGACAGTCGAGACATCGCTATGGACATCTGGTCTTCCTTCCTCACCATTCCAGGCCTTGGAGTGTGAGTATGTGGATGCGGCGCCTTCGAGGCCCTGCATTATGTCCTGGGCTGGTGTGGCCTGGACATGGATGAGCGTGGACAAGATTGGTACAGCCATGTGGAGAGCAACTTCGCTAAGTGGTCAAAAGGAGACCTAGCCGCCATCAACTTTCTCTGTGGAGACGGGATCGCCTCGCGCAAGATTGCCCTCGAGAACGTTGTCCAACACGTACGCCTGCGAGTGCTGCAGCTGGCCGTTGGTGCCAGGGATGCTATTGAGCAATCTCTGCTCCATGCCCTTATGGACCTTTTTGCAGCGGTGCCGCTCCATGTGGTGCTCTATTTGTTGGAGTATGCTGCCCCGCAAATAGCGGTCCTAGGGGAGGAGGAGTGCAAGTTTGCCAAGAGCAGGGGGGTGGCCAAGGACCCAGACGGGCGCCGGTTTCAGGTGACAATCCTTCGCAAGGGCCCACAGTTTCGGGACTCCGGCGATTTCCTGAATGTGGTTGTCACGCTTTTGTATGGTAGTATGCAGTCTGAGACAGTGGGCTTCGGACACCATGCTGTTCTGTTGCTCGAGTGCTCAAGGATGGTGCACGGAAGCCGATCCTGTCCTTTTTGCTTCTGCTTACAGACACTATTGTGGGACGCAAGCCTAAGTCGGCCAGGCGGCGGGATAACTTGGTGGTCGGTGGCAGTCGTCAGGGGCTTGGCGAAGATGAGCGGGAGTACCGCAAACATGTGCGGAAGCTGATCGGTTATCATCTTCAACACCCCTGACAGGAAGACATCCGTGCGTCCTGTGTAAGCAGCAGCGAGAAGGGAGATCACCACACCAAGGAAGTGCCCATCGGGGCTGGCCGCAGCGGTCAGGATCGCCCCAACGTCCACCCTTGCCAGAGGCAGATCACGGACCAACTTCTGCAGAGGAGCAATTAATCCTGCGCCGGGACGGTTGTCAGCACCCGAATGTTATGCAAGACCAGCCCGTCACTAACTTGTTCCAGGAGCATGGCAGGGCTGCAGGGAGCAGTGGGAGCTTGCAGAATGCCACTGACTGGCTCCTGCCGACCAGTGAGCGCTTCAGCAAATTGAGGCGGTGCGGGCAAGACTGCCAGTTTGGCCCTGGTGGTTGGTTACCTTGCGGCCTTTTCCAAGGTAAACATCTTGCTGGCGTCCAAGGAGAATGCAGCAATGAGAGCTATGGCGGCTTTTCTGCAAGATGCCCTTCCGGTCGCCTCGCCAGCAGGGCAGAGAGTGGCACGTTTCTGTGGGGCGGGAGAGTTCAAGCGCAACGATCAGGCTGACACTGCTTTCGACCTCCCGCCAGATGCAAGGGGTAGCAACCGATGGCCATTGCGATGTGCGCTACCGGTGTTCTGCTCAACGAAATGAGGTACATGCGGGAGGGCAACTGCCCGGTGTTGGAGGCGGAACTGGTTGTCATGGACGAGGCCCAGCAGTATGGCGCCATCTCGGAGGTGGTGCCTATGTCGGCCGCTCGCAAATGTTTGTTTGCGAGGATGGGCGGGCGACACCATGCAAACTCCGGGGGGCATGGACCGTGCTGCAGCCACTCGAGTGGCCAGGAAGAAAATGTTGGAGCGGGCCACGGGTCTCCGACGCAACTCGTACTGGATGCATCCCTGGCAATTGGCGGTTCACTTATCCCAGCTTGTTCGGCTTGAGCCCGCGCAAAGAGCGGATGTGGAAAAGGTGATTGCTGCTAGGGATGTGCACGACCCTGCTGGTGGCTTTTGCAACGATTCTCGCCTTTGGCACCGCCCAAAAGCTCGGTGCAGGCCTGGCACTCCCCAGACCCCCGATGACATCTAAAAAATGGATCGTGGCTTGCGCGGGTGGTTTTAGATGCCCGACATCTATTTTTTGGATCGTGTCCAGCTCCAAGCTACCAATGCCCAGTTCGAAGCCGCACGCCAGAAGCAGCCACGTTCGCAATATTATCTGATAACCTATGACTTGCTGTTGCCCACCGCCCATTCCTACTATAGCAACGTCTTCAGCAGATCGCATAATCCAGGCTGAGCGGCATTCCTGTTTGCGCCCGTGCGCCTGCAGCTGTCCGTTGCCAATTTCTGACTTGAGCCACAAGATCAAACCCAACAACGAATTTGTATCAAAGAGCACATATTTAGATACACACATATATACATATATGTATATATATACACATATAAATAAAATTCATGTATTATATCTTTATGTTTATATATGTATACGTAAATACACATACCTTGTATAAAAAAGGAAAAATTTAAATATGCACATGTGTTATTTATGTGTTTCTTTATTGATGTTTTATATCCGAAAAATTGGAAATTCTTAGGTTGAAATGTATCTCAATTTCACGCACGCCAAGAAACGCTGGACGTAGTGTTGCAAAACTCAGGGCCCCGAACAGAAACATGCACGGCGCCCGCACTCTTGGGGGTGCGCCGCGGGGATTCGGATTTCACACGAGGACACTAGTCTCGTGAGGGGCAAAACGCAAAGGGCTTAGCGCTTGGAGGGAGGGTTTGGTTTCACGTTGCGTTTGTTGGGACTTCATTTGGAAAAGAATGCGTTTGTTGAGAACCAAAACGCACACTTTTGGGGGAGCATGCCTGAGTTTTCGGAAGTGATTGTCTGCGCTCATGAGCATGTGCAGTTGTAAGCGCCTTCACTGGCGCCTTTTCCGCTCAACCGTCCATCAGTGACACCACGCGGCGCAAATTGGCCTGCATCATATCGAGCACGGTGCTCAGCTGATACTCCTGCAGGGCGTCGGCTGGTCATAAGGCCAAACCTGTGTTTGGAACATTTTTGGCCCTTTGAAAAACCCTTGAAACCCATGTCCTGTTCCTCGGGCCTCTTGAGCACATTTGCCCACAAGGTGCGATATGAGAGTGGCGCATGGCCAGCAATTTCTCCGGATTTTTCCTTCTGCGCCCTCAGCCACACTTCAATGACAGCCCTGCAAAACGCAGGCGTGTAGACACCACTCAACGCAAGGTCCTTTCCTCCGTTGACAAAGATGCGTCCCTTGCTTTTGGACTTGGATCTGAAATGGTAGCATCTCTTTTTGGAAGTTCCAGCCAGGCGGAATCGCATAGCTGTTCTGCACAAGCGCCATTTCTTTGCCCACAGCCTCTTGGTTGCCCAACACTGATTGAGCTGCAGTTTGATGAGCCCTTCCAGACGCTCTTGCTGTTTCTTGCTCCATTTTCTTGAAAGAACACCCGCAAAGGCTTCCTTGATGTTTGTACACAGGACCGTAGGCTTTGGCAGCTCGTGCCCAAAACATCGCATCCAGGTATGGATGCGGTGCGGCCCGGTCTGCTCCATAAAAAGCATCAGATCCGGGTACCACCACAACAACGACGTTGCTGGTTGCTCCAGCCTTGGCTCCAACAAACCAGCAAAACAGAACCCGACCCCCCCGTGAAATTAACGTGGGATGTTGGTTTTGGTTCAATGAGGAGCCTCTACAAAGACGTGTGGAACGCGAAACGAGCGCCAAATAGATTGGATCGTTTTTTGGGGGACCAGTTGCAAGCGAGTGGCAGCCAAAAAACTGACCTTGAATGCAGAATCGAAAGCAGGATGACGAAGTTGACGACCAACTGGTTGGATGCCCTGATCTTGAAGCGGCTTTGATCGCCATAGGGCCGGTGAACGCTCCTCCTGTGATAGCTGCTGGATAAAAATACGAATAGGCCGCAAGGCGGCCCAGCAAGAAACATCCCAAAAAGTTCCTGGGCTGCGCCGCTCATGAGCTGTCAAACCACACATTTACCAGATGTTGGCTTTGAAACAAAACATACTAAATCCAGCAAAGAAACAATGCGTAAAATCAGGGACAGGATGCACCAGAAACCCTTGGCAGTCAATAAATTGTGGCTGTCGCTGACCCGCAGGTCCACAGGCTGACAGGCGATGCCAACCTTGTTGCACTCTGCGTTGAAGTTCCCTGCGCCACAAAACATATCGATTGCCTGCAAGTCTCTTTCTTGCGAAGACTTATCAAAGTCCCCAACCTGCTTGTGGATTTCTTCTAGATGCTGGCTGGCGTCAAAGAAGCCATCTTGCGGGTCAATGCGCCGCGCAAACACAGTGCTGGACGCCAAGGCTTCCGACATGCTACATGGACAACTTCGCTCAGCAGATCTCAGGCTAGTTTGAGTGGTGGTTTTGCAGCACAGTCATGTAGATGACTTCAAGAGCAGGCGAGGCAGACCCAAGTGTTTTGAAGGCCAGTTGTCACGCGTTATGCAAGGCAGACCCAAGTGTTTTGAAGGCCAGTTGTCACGCGTTGCGCAAGGCAGACCCAAGTGTTTTGAAGGCCAGCTGTCACGCGTTGTGCAGAAGCTGCGCCTTCCAGTGAACACAATTGTGCCACGTCCGCCTATGGCAAGATCGGGCAATCTTTGCAATGACACCGTTCAAACTCTCGTCCTTGTAGGTGCTGTAAAATTTGGGATTGCCCTTCTGGACACTGCGAGAAAGTAAGTGCAACATGAAATGGATCTTGGGAGTCACCGGGCCCCCAGCACGTTTGTAAAAGGAGACAAACCGGCAATATAAGCCAAACGCTTTCTGCGCTTGCTCGCGGCTCAGAAACCGCTCCCCTGTTTGAAAAACTGTGTTGAGATCAAGAGCTGCTTTGGCAGCAACGTGCAACCTTTCAGCTTGCCGGGCATCTGGGGGCTGCAAAGATTGAAAGTCTGCCAGGTTGGCTTCAAACATGTGAGCCACCCACTGTGCCAGGCAATGGGATTCCCCAGCTTTGCAGCTCAGGTGCGGGCTTGCAGTGGTTCCAATCATGTTGAGCGTCAGATTCCAAACCTCAGACGGTTGCGTTAAGGGTTACCTACATGGACATGATCACACCACTCTTCCAGAAGTCACACAGCTGACATGTTGAACATGAGAACAGAACAACTGACCAACGTAAAGCCAAGAGTCTTCGGTTCCCTTTGCCCTCCAATCAGGATCTTTTCGTTTCTCCTTGTACCATTGGAAAAGCTCAGACTTGATGGCCAGGAGAGCGAGCTTCTTCTTGTCCGCGGCGCCGACGCGAGTGCTGTTGCCCCAGAGCCCCGTGCCCAAAAAAAAATTGATGCATAGCGACACCAACAGCTGTAATGGCCCCAAATGCCAAGTGTGCATGATGTCCAAACTGAAGGACTCCAGCCCAACACCTGAAATAGCCAGCAAAGGGCAATCGTGCGTAAGGCGGGCGTCCAGTGAAGCTGTCCAGAAAACTGCTTCAAAAGGGGTTGGTGTTGTCTCAAAATCGCCAACGTCAGGCAGAGACCGTGATGGAAGAAGCCGAGCATGTTTGGGCAACCCGAGTTCTGGAATAGCTGCAGTCAGCACACGGCCCTTCAGGGTTTCTTTATACTCCAGTTGTTGAAAAACAGCAGATCGGTCAGCCACGTCCCGAATGAGCACCTTGTGAACGCTGTCAGCAACATCCTGAGCATAGTTTTCGGTTGTGTACTCAGGAGCCATTAAACTGTCAAGCGTGATGTTGTTCACATCCACTTCCTGCATTTGAGCTTGGTTGACAGTGCAGAGAGGGCAAGGGTGGGTCTTGTGGGCCCAGTATCTCAAACCAAAGACCTGAAGGAAAGCCGGCCAGTCTCCCTGGATGTCGATGACAGCGTATCGAATGGGACAGGTTTGTTCAAGGTTCTTCAAATCAACCGCCCAGGCTTCGAGAAGCGGGTACAATGTGCACCAGCCTCGGCATCCACAGCTGCACATTTCGTCGCTGCCTGCCCACCATTGAAAGAGTGTTGATCAAGCACATAGCCCGTTTGAAGGTCCAATCAAAAGCTATTTTGCAAATCAAAAGCCAAAGTGCGGACGAGGAAGGACAGGAACTTCTTGTTTGACAAAATGTCAGTGACGTAGAAGCCCATGAAGCTGTCGCGTTTTGTGTATTGCACTCCATCCCAATACAAAGCAATCGGCCGCACCATGGTTTGGTTGTTCTCCTGCATGGCTTTGACAACCACGGGGTGGTTCCAATAACTGCTGATGTTCCCAATCAGTCGGGGCATGTTGGTCTTGGTTTGCTCAGCGGTTGCCTCAACGTGATCTTTGAAGGCCTGGGAGGGCATGTAAACTGGAATCTCCTGCTTTGCTCGTCGAGCCTCACGTTTGATGTACATTGGACTTGAAACCTGATGCAAGTTCGGTTCAGGGTAGATTTTGCCAGCCACTGTTTTGATATGCTCACTTGCGTGTTTTGTAGCCTGGTCCGGGGCCATTGCCAGATCCTCCACACCAACTGCCCCGGCTTTGGAGCACCAGTAAGAAATGACAGCAACTGTTGAGGCGGGCATTCCATCAAGACAAAACCTTTCCAGCAGGCAACGACGTAGCTGTTTGCCAGCTTCGATCTTCACTAAGCCCACAGCGGGATCTTCAACGGAGTCATCCATGTGAGGGTCATGGCTGATGACCCGGGCACGTTTGAACATGTTTGCTTCCTTTAAGGGTAAGTGCGTTGAATTTCCACTAGTACTGAATCTGCAAAGTGACAGCTTGTAGAGAAAGATATCTGTGGGTGTGTCTGTTGAGTTCCCCAAAAGCTTTGTAGGGTTTCAAGAGTTCAACCCAAACCCTAAGGCTGCGCAGCCCTAGGGGGGGGACCTAGGGCTGCGCAAAGGGTGTTTCTGTGAAACCCAACGGAAAAATATGGTGGCTGAGATCCCCCCAAAGGAACCCGGAGACGCCAAGAAAAGGATCCAACCTACTTCCTCTTGTTTTTTTTTGCCTTTTTTGGGGTTGAGGACTCCGGGACTCTTTGCCCTTCGCTGCGAGCGATTCGATCATGCATCAGGCCTGCAACTCAACATCCTGGTGTGCGACATCAAGCATGACCTATCAGACTGAAGAAAACAGCCAGGGACTCAGATTTTGTCTTGAAGGCACCCCTGGTTGATGGCCTCATCGAGGCTTCAGGCACTTGGAGCTGCGTAGAGCTTTTCAAGTGATCCCCTGGACAATCAAATCAGTGAGACTTCCGGGCCCTTTTGCTCGAAGGCTGGCTTGGCCCATTCATCGCCTTGCTCATGTTGTGGACGGTCATGGCAACAGAGTCCATCCTTGGTTGGTTCAAGCTTCACAGTTGTTCAACATGTTTCCTCAAATGCGGGTGAGGGTCTGGGCAACTATATTCTGGCAGCGGTCCCGGAACAACAACATCAACGGCAAGTACCGGTCCCCGTAGAGCTTCTTGAAGGTTTTGAGATTTGCCGGGCTGATGAGGGTAAGGCGAAGCTCGTCCACAAAGTCCTTCAGGGAGTCGCCCTCTTTCGGGCTCAGAGCATCCTTGAACTCCGCGGTAAGCTGCGCGTAGTCCTGCAAGAAAGTTTTGGCCCACTTCCACGCCGACGGTAGGTCGTCACCCAGGTTCAGGATCTTGTCCATAATCTGCTGCGACTTCTGCACCTTGCACATCATCTCCTTCGCAAAATTCTCCGCTTCCTTCTCCTGGCTCAGCTCCTTCTTCGCCTTAGGCTTTGCGGCGCCCTTCGCACCTCCACGAGCCTTCGAATTCTTTGGCTTCTCCTTTGGATCGCTCGCGTTGGGAGCAGGGGTCCCCGGGGCTGAGCCGGCGCCGTCATCCACGCCCGGCACCGCAATCTGCATCTCGGCCCAACCGGCAATGCCGTGCGGGCTGCCCACCACCTCCTCAATGGTGCAGCTCTCCACCGCCTTGTTGTGAAAGGCCGCGAACTTCCTCATGGCCTTACACCTGACAGACTCTGTCTCGAAGGTGGCCGACGAGTCGTGCATGGCCACGACATCCTTCCAGCTCTCCTCGTTGGTGCTTGTCACCAGCTTCTCCACCAGCAGGTAGTTGTACGCCTCCGTCCAGTCATTCCACTTCACGAAGACTTCCTGCAGAGCACGCAACGCCACCAGTGACACCAACGCAAAATTTGCTAGGTTAAACCAATGCGCCCGGTTTTTGCAAAACGGTCCGGCCACTTCTCGCAGTTCTTGATGTAGCACTTGGCCTGCCTCTCCGCCTCCGGAACGCCCACTCCACCAAGGTGCGCTTGCAGCTGCAGCTCGCTCTTGAAGGACCCCAGCTCCTGGTGCTTGGTGCTCTCCCGCTTCTCGTGGAAGCGCTTGCTGACCACAAAGTCGAAGTTGCGATGCGTCGCCCAAGCGCAGCGAAACTTGCGTTTCAAATCATCGAAGAGCCACTTGTACGTCTCCTTCATGTTGGGGTGCTTGCCGAAGGACCGGTACATCGCGTTCCCCACGGGGCCCCTGGCGTTGACATCCAAGCCGCTGCACGCCCACCCCTCCATCCCCAGCTCACTCTTCTCCAAGAGGTCGTCGGTGACCTCGGAAGGTGACAGCTCGTGCGCGAGAGCATACTGCTGGATGGCCCGCTCACGAGTAGGCTTCTCCAGACACGCGCCCTGTAAACCTGCCTCCGCAGGCGTCATTGCCACCTCTGGAGCTCCACTTGCCGCCGCTGGCGCTGACTGCTCTGCTGGCGTTGCTTCAACTGCCGCTGCCATGCTTGCAAGTCCCGACTCGCTCACCTTCCAGCCAAAAAAGCTCTCCACAGACACCCCTGCAAGCCTCATCGCCCCCTCATCGCTGTGAAAAACAAGGCTCATCGCACCCTCATCGCGCTGGTTACCTTTATGTTTCCTTTTCAGAAAGTCAGATGTGGACCCCCCTCATCGCATGTTCATCGCACTCAGCCATGAACCCCTCATCGGACCATCATCGCTCCTGCGCCCGAGGCTCATTGCAGGATCACCGCCTACATGTGAGGGCCTCATCGGGGGCTCATCGATGGTTGCTAGGCTAATTGCATACTGAAATCCACAAGGATGGAGGGGCCTCATCGGAGCCTCATCGCTGGTTTTGGGGTGACCTCATCGGGCACTCATCGTTTCCCAATTTTCCTTGCAGCATTGCAAAGTTCACGTTTTTCCACATCGCTTCAACTTTGAGTAAGAACGCGCCATGAGGCACCATGAAGGTGACACAGCCAAGCTCGCCTGTCTGCCTGTTGCTCTGTGTTCGTGTGCGAGACACTTGTGTTTGCTTTTGCTTGAGTCTTGAGGGGTTAGTGACAAACCTTCCATACTTCCATAGCAAGCACATGCATTGCTTTATGAATGTTTCTGCCTCGCTCAGGACTCTGTGTGTGCAGTTGCAGTTGCGCACAGGCTCAGCAGCGGCAAGCAATCCCCGGCTCAGGCGCAGACCTGGGCCAGGTCTACAGACAGAGCGCGGGAGCTTGGCCATTAAACAAAAAAGGAATACTCTGCATCACGGTTTTTAGTCCAGCTGAGTTGAGCACTGTTGCACAAGCGACTGTCGTGGCGGCGCTGGCCTGAGTTCAAGCATGGACAGCGATTGTTTCCTGCGCAACTTCCTACAAGAAGGGCTTCGGAAACCCTGCGCTTTAAAGGCCAAGTTTGGGCGGCGCCCTGTTATCTCTGTTTCCAAAACCAAAAAAACTGGCAGTGTGACGTGAAACAGTGAAGCACAAGCCGATGAGGCCCCCGCAAAATCCGGGTCGCTGGATCCAACCTGGGCAAAGCGCAAGCCACTTTATCGAATAGAGCTACAAAATCGACACAGCAACACGCGTGCACAAATGAGCATTTTCCCTTGATCCTCTAAGTGTGCTTGTGCGCGTCGCACCTGTGGCACCAGTGCCTCACCCTCAAATTGCAGGCGCAGTCACAAAAAAGGCAAGTGGCTGGGCAGCTGCCAAAGCTGTCAGCTGGTCTGCGCTCCGCGTCAGCTATCGCTCTGAGAAGAAACAGCAGTGCCTGCTGCCCAGGGACAGAATGCAGATCAGCTCCAGGCTGGCCACCCATGCACACAGATGCCCGCGAGGAAGATGGCGTTCGCGCTGCATCAGGCCTGTCAAATGACACAGCCTGCAGCAGTGACCTCCTTGAAGCAGCTTCTGCATCGCTTCCGGGTGACGCATCTGGGTCTGAAGCATCTGGGTCGCTGCATGGGGGTGAAGCATCATCTGGATCCTTCGGATCTCGCCGGAAGGCTGAAGAATCTGGGATGCTCCCGGACGAAGCATCTGGGTAGCTCCCTGGTGAAGCGCTCCGCTGGGATGGACCAGCTGGGAAGCTCTGCAAAGATGAAGCAGCTGGAGTGCTCCTCCAGGGTGAAGCGTCTGGAGTGCTCCGGGATGAAGCAAGTGGATTGCTCTGCTGCGGCAGGTCTTCCGCGTTGCTCTGCAGGCGGGCATCTGGAATGTTCCGCCCAGCAGAAGTAGCTGGGCGATTGCCAGATGTGCTCCGTAAGGAGGCCCTGTCGGTCAGCTCTGTCAACCGGAAAAAACCAAGCATGGTACGGAGCAAGCTCCGAGGGGGGCTTCTGGATCTGCTCATCTTGAACTGGAAAGCGCTGCGTTTGATAAGCGTGCGCCAGCGGGCGCTCACACACACACACACAGATGCACTGACACCAGAAACACATCCAATATAATCCTATTTCAGTGACCAATTCGGCAACATCCCCCAAACCTGATCAAGCTTGAAGACCCAGATAGATCTCGAGCGACCGATGCCTGAATCACCCCAAATTGATTTAAAAGCATCTAAAGCACATCTCGAAAGACTTCCACAGGATTTGCCCCTTAGACATCGGTAGCGAGATTAATGCCCCCCAAATGGATGCTCATACTGCACCCCAAATGGATGCTCATAATAATGCCCCCCAAATGAAATGGATGCTCATAATTAATGCCCCCCAAATGGATGCTCATAATCAATGCCCCCCAAACTTCAAAACAAGGGTAGGGGAAAAAGATCTTTTTCCCCTACCCCTCCAATAGAGCCGGCAAATCCCTAACTTCCATTCTGTTTCAAGCGACCGCGCTTCTTTCAGGAACGCATCAATCTTAAAACCAATTCAAGCGAAAGACTTCGATAGGCCCACCTGAGAGAAACGACTGATGCTCCAGACACCCCAACCCTAGAGACACATTTGCTTCAAGTGGCTAAATGGACGGTCTGCGCCGGCTGAGGTCTGGACCGCTGTCGCCAACGATGCGCCCCAGGCGGCGACCTTCGGCAAATTGGGAGAGGGTCAGGGCTCAGGGGCTCACGCAGAGAGTTTCCAGAAAGCCGGGCGGGGTGATAGAAAATCAGCATTTCAGGGGTTGCGTCCAAATAAGGAGAGACTTCGACAAGCTGTTCATGGATAAACTCCAATCCGGGCATTTGCAATAAGCTCCCAAGTGGAAATTTCTTTCCTTACCTGCAATGCGTAATTTTGCAACTGAATGAGCATTGAGAGCCAAGCAAGGGCGCCAGACGCCAGATTGTCACCTGCAAGCAAAAGGGAAGTGTTGAGTGTCCCTTGATTGAACTAACAGGCCTCAAGGTATCAATATTGTCCAGCTGGGTGTTGGTGTCCAAGCTCTCATCTTGCGGATATCCGCCAAGCAAAGGAGGCGTGCTAGGCTGAGTCTCAAGCTCCTCGGGAGTTTTGGAAGTGAAGGGCGGATCAGGCACCTGTCCCTCAGCTGACGGATCGGGCGCCTTTCCCTTGGCTGGCGGATGTGGCACCTTTCCCTCAGCTGGCGGATCTGGCGCCTGCAAAACCTTTCCCTGCGGATCTGGTGCCTGCAAAACCTTTCCCTCAGCTGGCGGATCTGGCACCTTCCCCCCAGTTGGCTGACCATGTTCCCCTTCAGGTGGCTTTGTCGCACATTGCTCCAAATACTGAATGAAAGCTGGGTCCGTGGCAACCCCATAATCCGTCTTGGCATCCTTCTGCAAATAAGGTAGCAGGCTGCCACTGATGCAAAGACTCACAAGCTGTGCCTTGCGGGCCTTGACGCCGTCCTCCCCCAATGAACCCGTTGAAGCTTCGGCCGCGATGATCTTCAAGATGCCCATTGCATGTTCCGACTCAACACGGGCCCCGACCACAACTTGGCACTTTTGGAGCCACTTGTGTGAACCCTTCTTGTTCAAACAGACCGCAATGTCAGCTCGGCCATTTTGAGGTTTCAAGACAACCCTCCATGCAGAAGTTGCAGCTCCAGCTGCACCCACACCCTCAAAGTAGCCCTCGTCCAACAGCGTGGACTCCTGCGCAGGCTTGGCCTCAGAATCGCCAGCTAGGCGCGGGCTCCCAGCTGCTTTCGCCTTGGCCTTGGCCTTGGCTTTCGGCGCCTCGTTCATGAGCTGGCGCCAATCTCCCTGCGAGACAGGGCGAAAGGGAACTTAGCAACTGTTTAGATGTCCTTCTTGGGGGCTGACATCATTTTTTGCTAAAGGTGGGAAACTTGCATGGAAAGTAGTTCTGCGGCAGAACGCCGTGTTGATTTTCCTGGGAAACACAACCACCCCTTCCCCTGAAGGGGCCTTGTTGCTTTTTTTTGCGAATTGGCCAAAGGCGCCTGTGTGATGTGTTCCACAACGAAAGTTGCGCCATCTTTGAACTTGCACACCAGAGGGGCCAAGTGGTCGCCGGATGGGTCCAGGGACGGCTTCAGGCTGAACTCGATGGGCCCTTTGCGGCTCCCTCCCAAAAGCTCCTTGCGCCAGGCCAGCTTGTGGTCTTGCGACCAGCCATGTTCGAATTCAGTAGGCTTGGGTGGTGTCGCGGTCAATGTCAAGGGCTGCGGCCGAAAGCCTGAACAAGAGCGGAAGGTCCTCACATAAACCCTGATTAGACATGGGAGGAAAAGAAACACCTGTTCAGACATGTTGCCGCAGAAAAAGAAGACCAACAGTCTTTCAAGCTCAACCTGGCAACCTGCGCAAGGCTCGGCTCTCAAGATCATGTCAGTGACAAAGCCGTGCTCAGGCAGTGACGGCATCATCGCCTGGATGCTCTGCATAGCCTTGCCCTCAGAGAAGCCACTGCTGGATGGTTTGGCATCCTGAGCAAAGCAGAAATGGTTGCCCAGGCGACTCCAAACCTTAAGCAAAAATATTTTTCTGTCGAGAGATATGGTTTTGTTGGGGGGATCAACGCATGTTGAATAACGCGAGGGCTCTGATGGAGCGGCTGCAGGTGGCGGAGAGGACTCTTCCTCCTTGGCCTTGGCCCTTGCCTTTGCCTTTGGCGTCTTTGACACCTTTGGTTTCATCTGCTGCGACGACTTCTTTGGCATTGTTTTCGCTGCTGTTTTCTTTCTGCTTCCCATGGCTTCTGTGGACTTTGATTTCTTGATCTTCAGCCAGCCCTTGGGGCTGGAGGCTTGCCTGGGTTTTTGCTTCTGCGGTGCGAGGCTCGGCTCTTCCTTCTTTTTTTTCCTCCGTGCGTCGCCTTTCACGTCACCACCATCGCACTCTTCCACTTCCTCCATTTCTTCCTCTACCCCTTTTTCCTCTTCCCCCCCTTCCTGATCCTCATCATCACTGCCTTCCTCCCTGTGCTCCTCATCATCACTGCCCTCCTCATCCTCCGACTCTTGCGCGCTTGTTGTTGTCGAAGTGCTGTCCTCTGGCGCAGCCTCATCCGCGTCGCGAGATGCCGCTGGCCGTTTGAGGGCCCGTGGGGAACCTGTCCACATTGCCTATAGCAGGGTTACAGGGCAAGAACTGCAACCCGAGGTTATTAGGGAGATTTCTGGCGCGGTCAAGGGCTGATAAGCGTTTCCACATGGCAAAACTGCGTGCGTTTGAACACATAAACCAAACCGAATTGGGGTGTGAAACACGTCGCTCAAGTCGAAGGTTCATGTTAAACCGGCCTTGGGGATCCATTTCCTGCAGTTGAGCGCTTCTTGAGACATGTGCCTGAACATCGCTGAAATCCTCAAGCTGCGCCCGCTGGCCCAGGCTTCCGCGTTGGCTGTCTCGCACACCTTCACTTCCTGAGTCGCCGTCCGGTGTCTCAGGGCAAGGGATGGCAAGGGCATAACAGACGCTTGTCGCTTGTTTCTTTTGGGCTGCAAAAGCAACCAACGAGCAAATCAGGTGTTTGCTCTGTAGCTGCTGACTGTGTTTGCGTTGAGGGCGGCCTCAGCAACACAGTTTGATGCATGGGTATTTCCAAACACAAGACAACGGGTGCCACGTCAGCCAAAATGCGTCGTTCACTTTGAGCAGAGCTTTGCAAATCACACCAGTTGCAAAATTCCAAGTGTTGCTCACCTCCTGGACGCGCTTCAGGTGCGGCAGGTATAACTTCAGCTTCTCCAACTGCTTTGATTTGATTTTCCTGGGCGTGCCAACGTGCTGTTCCAACATGCGGGTGCACACATCAAAAGCACATGCCAGAATCACAACAACTGCAACTTTCATTGAAGATTCCTGTCTGCAGTGTAGCTCACAAAATTCAGGCTCTGAACCCAAGGCTTGAGCGCCTCTGCCAGCTCCTCCACGTTGCCGCTCCCAGGCAGGCGGCCAAAAGCCTTGGCTGTCTCGCGCTTGGAGCCGCGAGCCATTCGCGCAAAAGGCGCTGCAGGCAGACTACTGTTAAATTGACATAGATACCATGGTTTGCACGTTTGGTTGAACTGGTGGATCGAACATTTGCCATGGACACCATGGTTTGCAGATTTGGTGGATCCTGAACATTTGCAGGCGTGCCATGCGCACACAGGTCATTCTCATGAATCCTGGAACCCATGCGGCTGCAGTCGGATTGTAAGTCCTTGAACTCTGAACTTCTGGCAGCATGCGTGTAAGGCTCATGAGTTCGTGGGCCATTTCACTGAACCCGTGAAAACATGTTCGAACGCGAAGCCTCCCAAAATCGAAACATGGAACAGCGTCGAAAACGCACACAGTCTGATTTGGAGATGTGTTTCTTTATGGGGGTCAGTGCTAAAAACAACATTGCGCGAACACCAACTGCGTTCTTCGAATCTGATTTGGAGACATGTTTCTTTTTGGGGTCAGTGCTAAAACTACCTTGCGCAAACAGCAACTGCGTTCTTCGAAGAAAAAACACAGCCTTTGCGCAACTGTTCTTTGTTGCAAGAAGTTCATGTTTTTAATTCAGCATCACTCAGAAACGTAAGTTATGTTGCAAGCCGTTCGTGTTTTAAATTCAGCATCACTCAAAAAACGAGTTGTAGTTTTACTTACGCCCTTTCAAGTTTTAAACTCAGCATCACTCAAAATATCGCGAGTTGTAGTTTTAATTACGCCTTTTCAACATCTTTGCGCGTGTGACATTTGTCTGTCGCATGTTGGGTTATCAGTTGTTACCTGACAAGAGAGACTGGGTCACCAGCCGTCACCTGGGATGAACATGCCCTGAAAAAACGTGAGATGCGATTGTGATTTTTTTCTGATAAGGATTGGGTAGACGGCCGTTACGTGAGCTGCAAGCAGGCCCAAAAAGGAAAGCTGTTGTGATTTTCTCTGTCGCGTGTCCGGTTCTCAGCCGTTACTGTAGGGTTATCAGCCGTGAGCTCGGTCGCAAGCCCTCCACGCTGCGTCTGCGGCGCACGTGCGTGCATGGCTGTCGCTCCTTGCGTCAAGAGTGGCTGCCCCTGCAACGCGAAGTTGTCTGTGCCTCAACCAGGCGATCGCTCTGCTATAATTGGCCCGCGACACATTGGCGCGCATTTGCGTTGGCCACCTGTTTGTCTACATCACGTGCGCGTGGCCATAACACGTGCGTCCTCATAGATGCAAACACTCTATTTTTTAGAGCGCCTGTTAAGACATCTGTTTTTTAGACAGCATCCGGGGTCTGGGTCGTCCAGGCGGTTGGTCAAAACCAACATGCGGCGCATAGGGTGAGACGAGACGCCAAGCATTCTGGCCCACTGCAGTCCAAAGCGAGCCACGGCAGAAGGAGCCCCTGACGCATGGGAGACTGGATGTCCCAGCAGATGAACCTGAAACCTGTAACAGGGCCTCGGAATTCCTCTTTGCAAAAGGAACATGGTCATCAAGACCCAGAACGACTCTGTATCGCGTGAACAAAATGGGCAGGTAAACTGAACGAGGGGCACGATGGGAAACGGGCATCAGCAGGCACCAGGCATGCACTCCTTCCAGGCCTGCTTGTTCCGCTGCTGCGGTGACCTCCGTCCAGGCATCCTAAAGTGTGGACCAGGGTGAAAAGAGGGGTGGATCTCCTCACTCGTTTCGAGGCTTGGGGCGCTACGACGCTGCAGGCAGCTGAGGCGGCCAGCAGCTACATTCGCGTTGAAACCAGCGTCCGTACTGCTGGTGCCACTTGCCACGCGGCGCTGGTCGTCCAGACGAGAAGGGGCTTTATGTCCATTGGGGAAGACGCTCATGCGCGTTGCACAGTGGCGTTGACACGCAGCAAAACGGCTACGCTAATGCTTAGCCCGCTTGATATGCGTGGCCTTCCTGGGATGGCCCAGACCCTTGCAAGTTGGCTACACGGCGTTCACGTGCACCAGGGCCCTGATGAGCCCCGGCGCGACGAGAATCAGGTCGAGGCCGGTCCGGTTCGAGGATGGAAAAGCTTGCCTTTGCTGACCGACTGGTTTGGAACGATATTCCTCTTGCCATCTTGCCAGTACGGATCGTCTCCACCCGAAGTGCTGCACTTGGTCCTGGTGCGCAACTCGCACAGTTGGCACAGGCTGAGGACCTTGGTGACCTCCCTTCTGCAGTGCTTCCAGAGTGCTTGACGAGGCGCGACGAAGAGACTCCGCCTCTCTTGTGGGGCTATGCTGGTCGTGACATGGTGTTTCCGCAGTGGGTTTTGGGACCTTATCGTGGCATGCTGAGACTTTGGTCTATCAAATCTGGGAGAGTCTTTGTTTTGCAGGCAGGTGCAGCGCCACCCACGCCTCCCTATTGCTGTCTGGCCGGTGGAACAGTCTCGTTTCTTCAATGAGTGGACTGATGCACCCCGGTATTCGCTCAACCCTGTTGCAATGCACATGGAGGGGACTGACTGATTTCGCCCCGGACGTACAGGATCTCACGGCCTTTGGTTTTGATGCGGCGCAAGCCCTGGAGGAGACTGACGCTGCCACGCGCCGAAACATGGTGCACATTGCCTTGTCCGGTAAGGCAACGTGGAAGGACGCTGCTGAGCTTCCCCTCAACTGGCCAATGGCGCTGATTTTACTCCCCATGTGGCGGCTGGTCAGTATGGCATACTCCAGACTTCGTCGAGGGTATTTGGAGGAGCTGCTGATGGCATGGGTTCATGACAACAGAGCTGTCACTGCATTGCCCCAGAATCAGGAGTTTCAGTCACCTTGCCACATGGCTTGCCAATGTATGGCAGGTTCTGACATTCCCTTTCCTGCTGCTTGGGACCGGCTCAAAGACCCTGTTTCTGGCGCCCAGTGGCATCCAAGAACATGCGAGGGACTGGGTCTTTTGTCACAGCTTTACCCAAGAAGGGGGCCAGATTACGTGGCCTTGTGAAGTACCAGTTTGGTGCCTGCAAGGGTCACATGTTCTCTAATTGCCTATATGGTGTTGAGGTCTTCATGCCTGTACGCGTTTTGCTACGGGGCATGCACCTGCTGCTCGGGAGGGTTTCCGGGACAAGGTCAAAGTGGGAGTCAGTTTATGCTACCTTGATGGCAAGGCTGTTTTTCCGGTTGCGCGCATACCTGCGGACGCCCTGCCTTTGACCACAGAGGGCTATCTTCTCTGGAGTTGTGCCGGACCTCACGGAAGCGGCTCAGTTCAAAGTCCAGCTACCTGTGTGCACAAGTAATGCTGGGACCAGCAATGAATCCCAGCATGAGAGTTTTGCACGCGCCTTGCGACAGCAGCGGCCGGACTGGCCAGTATCCCTGCACCAAGTCACACAGACGTCGCAGTACATTGAAGAGGCTGCAGACCCTGTCAGCGAGGAGTTCGCGGACCTTGTTGTTACTGCCCAGCCTGGGACAAGGCTGCTGGACTTCTTCTATAAGGAGGTACGCGAGTATGGCCGCTGCACAAGTTTGCGGCAGGTGCCGCCGGGTCCCGACATGATGGACAAAGAATCGGTCGAACACTTGGGATGCTAATGAAAACGCGTCATGGCGACAGTACTATGACTGGGTCAGCGAGCTGGGGAAATACTGCACGTGCGGTCACGTAGTTGGTGTTGCTGGTTTTCAGCTTGCAGTCCAGGCTCTGCATCAACTCATCCTGTGCTCCGGCTGTGACTACCTCCATGCTTCTTTACATGTAGCGCAACACGCATTTTCACTCGTACGGCGAAGGAGAGTCTAGGCCGCCTCGATGTCCCGGGCCAGCTGGCCGGAGGCAGGCGGCTCTGGCGGGACTGCCCGGAGCTGCGAGAGCTTGCCCGAGAGTTTGGCTGGGACTGAGGCAGAGTCACTGGGATCAGGCTGGTTGGCCTGCGCCTGGACGTGGAACGATTGCGAGGAAGCGCGGCTGCTTGCGGGGCTGCCCGACGTGCTGCTGCCGGAGCGCAGCGTGAAGTGCTGGGGCTGAGTGGCGTCGTTCATGTTGTTGGCGGACCGGACGTCCTGCGCGGCCGCGTCCTCACTGCCCTGCTGAGGCCGGAACAGCGTGTTCTCCAGCACCCAGCCCGTGCCGCGCGCGAGACCGTAGGCTGCGCCGCCTGCGTTTCACGGCCAGCCCAGCCGTTGCCGCTGCGCCGACTCCTGCCGTGGCAGCCAGCGTTCCTGCAACCTCGCCCGCGGTGGGTGCGAGGGCTGCTGCTCCTTCGGCCAGGCCCCCCAAATACCTGAAGGCCCCGCCCACACCCTCGGCGGCAGCGGCGACCTCTCCCTCCTCCGCAGCCACTGCTGCCGTCTCCTCAATGGCCTGCGCTGCGCCACGCTCCACCTCCTGCGCGCGCTGCCCCGCCTCGTCCAGGAGGCGCTCTACGTCGTCGGGTCGACCGATGATCTGCGGAGGTGGCTGTGGTCACATTTAGGCGCACGTACGGAGCTGGGAGCGGAAGGCCTGCACCGCCGCGAGCCCTGCTGCTCCTGCGCCCACGAGGTCCGCTGCTGCCTGCGCTCCGTCGGCCGCGCTGCGCAAACGGCCCGTGATGGAGGGCGGGCCCTGACCGTTGTTTGCCAGGGCGTCGGCCTCGGGGTCTCCTGCAAGGTCGTCCTCGACGAAGCGGTTTCCTCCGTCCCTTGGCGCATCCGGGCCAAAGTCCTCGTCCGTGGCCTCTGCGGGAGTGCGGAAGCCTTCCTCGGGAATTGGCCGCAGGGGCGTGTGCTGCAGAGGCTGCGGGTTGGGGTCCTCGCTGGACTGCACAAAGTCGTGCAGGTAGAAGTGACTCGTGACGTGGTGGCCTTGCGGTCCGGCTGGTCCAGGGGCAAGGGCTCCCCCCGCTCAATGTAGCCCACAACCTGCTCGAAGCGCGGGCGCTGGTTGAAGCCGTGGGACCGAAGCCCCTTCATCTCTTTTATCCGTTACTGCGCGGCAACTTCGCCCGCTGCGCGTTCGACGCCCCGGCGCTCGGCGCGCGCGTAGCGCAGCTGGGGTACCTGGCGGTGCACGGCCTCCGTCAGCCGGCTCACGTCGTCCAGGTGCCGCTGCCCCTCCTGGGCCAGCCTGCGCTCGCCCAGCCAGTTGTTGAAGGCCCGCGCCTCCTCCAGTTCTCGCTGTGCAGGTCGTAACTGGGGTAGGTCTTGCGGGGGTTCATCTCGCTTTTCACACTAGTACGCTAGCGCCCGCCGTCAGCCGGTCGTAGGCCGACTGCCTCTCCAGCATGCGCATGGCGCGCTCGCTCGGGCACTGCCTTGGGGGCTGGGGCTTGGGTGCTGCCTTGGTCAAGGGTGCTGCCTTGGGTGCTGCCTTGGGTGCTGTCTTGGGTGCTGCCTTGGGTGGAACGCTGGCTTGGGCGGGGGAGCGCGTTTGCCTTTTGCCTTGGGCGGCGCTGCTCTGGGAAATCTCACCCTCTTGGGCCGGAAGGGGGAGTCGATTTCGTATGCTGGCTCTGTGGGCAGGTCGGGCATCATTTTTTGCTTCTTGCTGCCCGGGGGCCTACCTCTTGGCCTTGGCGCCGGTTGCGCTTGCTTCATCGGGTTTTTTAATAGGAAATATTTTTTTAAAAGACCTTCGAGAAATTAGACGTGATCCAAAAACAGCACGAACGACAAGGACGAGCCCCTCAGTCGGACGACTTGCCCTTGCAGATCGGTCAGCCGGAAGCGCATGTGTCTCAGGGTGATGGGGCCCCTCACAGCCATGAACTGCCCGTCATCGGAGCCGGTCTCCACGATGGTGCCCACGCCGCTCTTCAGCGTTATCTTGGACAGGATGTCGTCCCGGCGTTGGCCAGCTGGGCGCAGCGCAGGTAGACCTCGCTGTATGCCATCATCCTGACAAACTCGAAGACCTGCTTGCCCGCCGGAGACGAAGCTCGGGCCGAGCATGTGAATCAGCCGGTTGCCGTCGTAGGCGACGCTCAGTCTGTTCGTGGTCTCGCTGTAGGTGGCTGTGGCGAAGTTGGAGCTGATCCAGGCGGCCAGCCGGGCGCCCGTGTAGGCGCCTTCCGGCAGCAGCGCCCAGTTCAGAGTCCCAAGCGCGGCGTCGACCCAGTAGAGGTACCGGCCTCAGTCTGTCGAGAGGAAGCTGTCCGCGATTCTGATCTTGTAGACGGCAGTACTCCAGCTTTCCGGAACCGAAGAAGGGAGAGTGAAGCACAGTGACGTCCCCAGCAGCCGGTCCAGGTGCCAGCCACGCCTTGCTTCCCATGTACTTCAGACGCATGCCGGCCTTTAGCTTTATCCCACAAAACTATGGGAGTGATGCCTCCGCCCGGCTTTTGGGAAGTAAGGCAAATGGGGAAGATCAAGCTGTTTCCTACGACAGAGTATAGCAGTAAGCAGCCCTCTGGTGCCCTGGTGCCATGCACGGGCATCTTCCTCGGGCCTTCCAAATCGGGCAAGACAGTGGCGCTGATCAGCATGATTGTGGAGCAATATCGCGGAGTCTTTGAGAAAATATACATCTTCAGCCCCAGCGTGAACATCGACGACGGCTGGATCCCCGTCAAGAAGTACATCGAGCAGGACCTTGGGGTGAACACGGAGAAAGAGCAGGCCTACTGGGACGAGTGGGACGAGGCTGCGCTGCGGAGCATCACCCAGAGGCAGCGTAAGATCACCGAGACGTCCAAGAAGTTGGAAATGAAGAAACTCTACCAGGCGCTTGTAGTCATCGACGACTTCGCCGACACCCCGCAGCTGCACAAGGCCCACGGCGCCATTGACACGCTCTTCATCCGAGGCCGGCGCATGCAAATCAGCACCTGGGTGAGCTCCCATCAGCGCAGCCGTGCGGGTCAATCAGCAGTTCCTCTGCTGCTGGAGGCTGCGCAACCAGCACGAGCTGGACGCCGTCATCGTAGAGCTGAGCGCCCTGCTGCCAAAGGACAAGCTGCACAGGATCTACGAGCAGGCGACCAGGGAGCCCTTTAGCTTCCTTTTCGTGTACCACCTAAAACCTAAGAACGAAATGTTCTACAAGCGCTTTGAAGAGCGTTTCGCGCTTGAGAAAGACTCAGATGGGAGCGGCGCTCAGCTTCTTGGGCCAGAAGCTGTTCGCCAGCTCCACTCTGATCAACGCGAGGTGTGAGAACATCTCCTGCTGCACTTCCGTCGCAGCCGTCCAGTCGCCCGTCGTCCGCCGGACGGGTGGCTTCCTAAAGAAAAGAATGACGACGATCTACGTGGACAGCTGCAAGAGGGTGGCCGGCTCGGACAGCGACTTCGAGGTCGACCTGGGAGAGTCCCTGCACCTGCAGAGCGACGCCCGGGTGCGTGGCGTCGACGCCTTCGAGCCCGTCGCAAACCTGCGCCTGGTGGGGCGCAAGGTGGACAGGCGCTTCTACTTCAGGCACCTCCTGCCGGGCGCTCAGAGAGGCCGTGCCGGGCGTTGGGCTGCCTGCTCATACGTCCTGCTGCGCAACAGCTTCTCTGAAAAAGTGGGGCTCCTTCGCACAGCAGCGGCCACTGACACTGAGCAGCGTGCGGCGTCTGCAGCGGCCGCCGATAAATGTGACCGTGCGGCAGCAGGACGCGCTGGCCTATCTACGCGCTCTGCCCTGCCTGGCGCCCCGGCAGTGCATCTATGCCGACCCTCCCTACATCTTCCCCGGTCACACCATGAACTACTATGGCACGAGGTGGCGGGCCTGGTGCGGGGCCTGGTGCGGGCCTGGTGCGGGCCTGGCGCGGGCCTGGTGCGGGCCACTGCCGCAGCGCCGAGGGTCTGTCAGCGGCCTGCTTCTCGCCGGGGCGCTGGCGGAGTTTTTCAATCCTGCGTCGAGCACAGGATTGCTCCACTCAATCCTGCGCCGAGCACAGGATTGCTCCACTCAATCCTGCGTCGGGCGCAGGATTGCTCCACCACCAGCAGCTTGGGCTTGGAACTGTTCTTGCCCGAGCACAGGGCCATAATGGAGTCGGCCCCGCTGTAGAGCTCCCAGGCCTCAGGCACGTCGTTGATGCTCAGGACGAAGGGCAGGCCGCTCGCGAAGAGCGTGTCTCGAGTGGAAGGCCAGGTCATGCCCCCGCCTAGGCCCGCACCAGGCCCGCACCAGGCCCGCACCAGGCCCGCGCCAGGGTTTTTCGGGCTGAAAACCATGATGCGGTCCCCATCATCGCCGACGGCAGGACGGGCAAAATCGGAAGCTAAGTCGGAATTCCGACCTCGGTGGGAGAGCGAAGTCGGAATTCCGACCTTGGTGGGAGAGCGAAGTCGGAATTCCGACCTCGGTGGACTTTGAGACCGAAGCCGGAGCCGGCCTTGCTTTCAGACCGACGCGGAGCCGGCCTCGCTTTTCCAAGTACGAAAGCTTGGGTCAAGCGCTAGCTCCCTTGTCTCAGTGGTTAGAGCGCTGTCTCTGCACCACCCCTGGTCCGGGGCTCGATTCCCAGGCATTGATGAACCAACCTTGCCCATTAATGAATCAACCCGTTCCATTATTGATTCAAACTTGCCAAGAACGAAGTCCTCTGGAACTCGGGAACTTGGCCGCTTTTGCGCGCTTTTCGGCCCAAGCCCAAAAGAGAGCGGTGACGAAGCGGTGACAAGCGGTGACAAGCTCGGCGGGATGGAATTTGCCTGTTTTCCGGGCTGAAAGCGGAACCCAGAGCAAAGTGAGCGTCTGGAGCCTGCTTTCGACCGAAAACGAGCGAAACTAGAGGCTCAGGCATCCGACTTGCCGTCTGACACGAAAAAACGAACTTTTCGGAGTTGGCCGTTTTGAGCACTTTTTGCACCAAAAACGGAGCGGTGACAAAGGCGGTGACAAGTTCGGCAGGCTGTCGTGTCACAAGCCAAAACCTCGGCGGGCTGCCGCGTTACGAGCAAGGTCCTCGGCAGGCTGTCGTGCCACGGAAAACCCTGCGAAGAACGAAGTCCCCCGAAACTCGGGAACTGGGCCGCTTTTGCGCACTTTTTCGGCCCAAAAGTGAGCGGTGACGAAGCGGTGACGAACGGTGACAAGCTCGGCGGGATGGAATTTGCCTGCTTTTCCGGGCTGAAAACGGAATCCAGAGCACAGCAAGCGTCTGGAGCCTGTTTTCTGCAGAAAACGAGCGAATCAGGAGGCTCAGGCACCACACTTGCCGTCCGACACGAAAAAACAAACTTTTCGGAGTTGGCCGTTTTGAGCGCTTTTTGCACCAAAAACGGAGCGGTGACGAAGACCGGTGACATCGGAAAACCGTTCAGCTGGATGGAGGGACCAAAAATCCCAAATAATTAGGGTGGAATAAGCCTTCTTTCCTTACTACTTGTCGGTGTTTCCGTTTGTCTTGTTGCTTGCTTGTCTGGTTGGGTGGTTCCCTCTCTTTGTGATGTTCGAGCCTGGGCACTTTTTGAGGCACACGCACCTCTCGCGATGCCCCTACCTGATCTTTTTTGCTGTTGTTTCATCCTTTTCACACGGAGTTGCTTAATGCAGACGTGCGCTCGACGCGGATCGCTGCTAAGGGGCAAAAAAAAGTTTTCGGAAACTTTTCTGAGATCCCCGTGCACCACCTTTTCCGGCCACCCCTCCAAGCCAAACCTCGCCCCCATCTCCCCGCTCTCGGCGGACCTGTGTACCTTTTCGCTCCAGGCTATCTCGTTGACCCTGTAGCAGCCCCTGCTTTCGATCCCTGGTCCGAACCATATCCCCGACCTTGATTTCCGGGCCACCTTGTGTTTGGCCCTGCGCTCGATGTTGCGCAGAGCAATCTTGGCCATTTCGGGGCGCGCCACCTGTGTGGTAGCGTGCTTCCTTCCGTTGATTTGGTGCCACTGGCCCTGCCGGCCCGCTCCGGCTGCTATGCGACGCAACATGGCCTCCTTGATGGTGCGGATGGTGCGCTCCACAAAGTAGGCGCGGCCCCTGGTCACCTGCTTTTCGATGTCCCAGAAATCCATCAGCTCCTTGAACTCTTGAACTCGGAGCCGTCGTCGGAGTATTGGCCGGCACCCCCAGGGCTTGGCGGTGGCGAGGAGGCCTTCGAGCGTCTCATTTTCTTTTTTGAGTCTCCGTCAGGGCGAGTCCTGGGGTCCGTGGGCGCCGCCTCAGGACAGATTCCTTATTTCCTTTTTTTTTTTGGTTTTTTTTTCTCTGCGGCGGCAGCGGTGGCTGGGACCCCCAGCTGGCAAGCGCCCTTTTTCCTCCGTTTTTCTTCCTTGTCGTTGCGCCCGACAGGAAACGTCGTGGCCGCCAACGCGTCGGCGCTCTCGGCTTCGGTCGTTTTTTTCTTTTTCTCGGGGGCGGCCACCTTCGAAGCTTCGAAGGGAAGCCACCTTCAACCTTGCGAAGGCTCGTTTTTATTTTTGTTTTTCTGCTCTTTTTCCGGGCTGTCGTCCGGCAGGACCAAGCGAGTGGACATGGCGGTCAACGCGCGCTTTTTGTTTCTTCGTTGAACGGATGTCGTTTACTTTCCCGGAGGCGATCCGGCGCCTGGAGGAGAGGGTGGCTGCCCTGGAGGCGGTGGAGGTGGAGATTCTTCCGCCCCCTTGCAGGACCGCCTGAGCTGGGAGGTTGAGGCTCGTCCTCCCTTTGCTCCCCTTTTTGGGGGCTTTTTTCGTCCCCGGCAGGACGTGACCATTGCGACCCTCCGGGCGGAGCTGGAGGCGGAAAAGCTGGACGGCGGGGTTCGAGGTGCGCTTTTCGGCGTCTTTTTTTGGCCTTTCGCTCCCGTCCTGCCAGAAAGACGTGAAGGGCCTCCACGCGGACAACCTCGTTCTGCGTGCGCAGCTCGCTTGGTCACCATGTCTTTCCAGCTGCTCACAGATAGTTCTGGCGCGGAAGCAGCTGCATATCGAGGTGACGCGCCGCATGGTGCCTGGCACGGGCTTCTCAGGCTCTATGTGTCATCCAGGAGCGTGCTTGCGTTGAGGTGCGCGTGAGCCACATCCCGAGCCATCGGGCTCTTCAGGCTGACGCACTCAGTTGAAAGATTTTCGGACAAGTGAGCGGATCTCCATGTTCTTAAGGGAAATCTTTTCGTGTCCAGAGGTTTCCGGGCACTGCTTGTTGGCCCGCATGTCACTTGGAGTGAGGGCGAGGGGGGAAGTTGACTCAGACCTTGCGGGTTGTGCTACAAGTGCGAGGGGGGTGTGCTGCCTTGAGCGTTTTTGATGCTGAGACCAATCCATGGTTTCGGCAAGGGAAAAAGTGGTGATGTGTCCCGCGTTTTTCCCTGTCAAATTTGCTTTCAACTTCCCATCCTGGCCTGTGTCTTCCTCATTCAATGCTGTTGCGGGACGATTGCGAACTGTGGTAGACCTAGCGCAGCTAGGCCAACTGTTTGCTGAGGAACTGAGACGGCATTTGTATTTGGGTTCAAGCAGCACTCAGATCGCAACAGCATTGATGCATGATATCTTTTTTTGCTCCCACCTCACCCACCCTGGGCCTGCTTTTCCCAACGAGCTCTCTGCGTGAGTGCTGCCTTACCTTTGCAAGGAGCGGGGTCGATGGTCCTTTTTCGCACAGGTGGATTTCGTCACACTGACGGGATGTTGTAGCGGCCAAATTTTGGATCTCTGGCTTTGGAGAACGGGCCCGCTGCTTCTGTGCAGCCGTGGGGTCGATGGCTCCGTTACCAGGGGCGTGCTCATCCCTTTTGGGGGTGTGCTGCCTTGAGCGTTTTTGATGCTCAGACCAATCCATGTTTTCGGCAAGGGAAAAAGTGGTGATGTGTCCCGCGTTTTTCCCTGTCGGGTTTGGTTTCAACTTCCCATCCTGGCCTGTGTCTTCCTCATTCAATGCTGTTGCGGGACGATTGCGAACATATTGATATTGAAGTTTGGGTAGCTGAGCCAAAGATCCAAGGACCAGGTGTTGGTTTGGCAACCTCTCGTCTCCTCTTCTCGCCTCTCCTCTCTTCTCCTTTCCTCCTTCTTTTCTTCCTGTTCTCATGTTTTTGAAAAAATAACAACATGTTTAGCAAAAATGGGCGGGGGTGCCGCGTGCTTGTCTTTGTTCCGAGCGCATTTACTAGTTTTTTCGGGCCACCCTTTAGTCTTTATTCCGGGTGCATTTTTTATTCCAGGCGCTGCAGCTTGCTGACAAGATTGGACGAGCTCTATTGGCACATGTTTCATTCTGTTGGGGGAGGGGGTGCCAGGTTGGTCGGGTGATTCGGCGGCCGGGGCAGCGTTCGTTTTGCAAACTGCCACATCCATGGAAGGGCTGAGAGCAAAGCCCTCGGGTGGGTGGCCCTGCGTGCAGATCCAAGTGTCATGGATCGTTTGAAATTTGTGATGTTTCCGCGGGATGTTGCTGCAATGCGAATTTTCAGTGTTGAGCTTTGTTGGATCTTCCGAAAGCCAGCCAGCAGGTGCTCGGTCTCGCGTGCCGGGCTCAAGTGATTTCACGGGGGGCCCTGTCGCAGCCCACTCGGGGGTTGGCCATGTTGCTCCTGGCATGCTTGCATGAACCGTCGGTGGGTCGTTGAGTTGATGAGGTGTGACCATGGGCTAATGTTAACCCCGGATGAGTAAACCCCTGGTTGATTTTTGGGGGTGTCCCCTTTTAATGGAGATTCATCACTTTTGGAGGGAACACCCTAATAATGGGACGGGTTTATTAATCCTGTGTCAACATGATCGGTTACAAAACGCCCTCCGGGCCTCGCGGCGTGTTTTTTCCCAAAACAAAATTGCCGAGCCCGGACTTGAGCAGCTGCTTTGCACGGGTAGGCGCTCGAATGGCCAGGCGGATTCTGATATCCATGGCGCTTCTGGCCAGTCACGGGCTCAGCAAAGGCCACTTCATGTCCCCCTCAACGACTTTGATTTATGGAAGGATTTGTGTGTGTCCTTTTGTAGGGAATCGCGATGGTTATCCTTGTGGCTTCCCTTGAAAGCCACAACAAAGGTACCCCCCCAAAAAAAGAGACTGATTTGGTCATTGCGGCGCTTGTCATTACGCGGACCAACAAACTACATCCAGAAGGAGCTAAAGAAGCGTTCCCCATTGCCAAGATGGGGAATAACAAGATGGAAAATACACCAATAAGATGGACAATCCAATTATTGATCCCAAACAAAGTAGTGACATGTCAACTAGGATCGTCTGAGTGCCAGAGGCTGGTTTCAGGCAACAGGGGTTGAAGGTGTCGAGCCGGGTTCCCCACGCCCCACCCAAAGATCCCCGAGGACGAATCAATGTCAAGGTAAGAAACAAGAGCTCAAAATTCGATTTCCGGCAAAGCCCCCCCCCCCCCCCCCCCCCATTCCCCCCTTCCCCCCCCTCCCCCCCCCCCCCAACCCCCAACCCCCGTCCCAAGACCCCGGCAGAAACGCTCCAGGTGCGGCGGCCTTCACGCCGGCCCTGCCTTCCTTGACGCCGACGGCCACCGCCAGAGCCCAGCGGAGCCAGGCGCAAGGCGAGCTCTCGCCCGGCAGCAGTGCACCGCTCGGATGAAAGCGGGGCTGGGGCCTTTCGTCCGGAGATCGGTAGCCTCAAAACCTTGCCTCAAAAACAAGTCGAAATTGAAGAGTCATCCATTTTGAAGCATTCAGTCAGTCCTTGGCTGCCATGACTTGATGTGCATCATGATGGTAGCATGTGACATTGCCGGCGGTCTTTCCTTTTTTTTTGCACGGGAGCCTGCAACTCTTGTGTTTTATGGGTGTCACACATGCATGCACACCTGCATGCCTGGATACCAACCCATATTTTTACCTGCAAATGCTGCATATCTACATAACGGCATAAACGCATACATGCATTTGTGCAGGCTTACGTACATAAATGCATACATGCATGGACCTACCTACGCACCTATCTACCGCACTTGCGTACACACATGCACATGCACATGCGCATTTGAATGTGTTCATAATTATGTACACGCGCACCTGCATCTGCATCCACGTATGCAGAAAGGCAAATGTCTATGACACACATGCATCCATCCATCCATCCATCCCATTCCATTCCACTCCATTCCATTCCATCCCATCCCATCCCTTCCCATCCCATCCCATCCCATCCCAGCCCAGCCCAGCCCAGCCCAGCCCAGCTTGGTGGGGATCGCCCGTGCGGTTCATCGTCGATCAAGGTTGCGGGTATTTGCATTCTTGTTTTGGTTTTTCCTTTTAGTTGTTGTTCTCTGGTGTGTGGGAAACCCTGATCTTTGGGACCGGGGATTGGTTTGCTTTTGGGGAACCTTTCTTTTGTGGCTTGTTTACCCCAACTTACCCTTTGCCTGGGCACCGGCTCGTGCCCGAATCACATTCATGCTTAAAGACTTAAGTACACAGACACAACCGTTTGCACGTACAGACAGACAGGCACAATCTGTTCGTTTTTTGCTCGTTTCAGGCAGCTCGGCCGGGTCCCTACCCATAACGGGTGCCGCCGCCGCTTTGGCCCTCCTGGGGGCAATGCGGCCACGCAAGAGCCAGAAGGCGCGATGGGAGCCACAGCCGAAGACAGTTCCTGCATTTTCTGCTTTGGTCCTTGAACATCACTGTTTGGGACTAGCTAGGGTGAGTTTCGCTTGGTAATATCGATGTTTCGAGCAGAAACGGCACTCTGCCGCAGAGGCCGTTTTCTGGGCTAAGGACTGCGGGCTTCCCTTGGCTCCCATGGCTTCCCTGGGCTCGAATCATTGGGCAATGTGAACTCATCACGTGAAGGGCTGGCTTCCCCTTGGCTCCGGTGTTGTTTTTTGGGAGGCGCCCCTGACGAGTGTGTTTTGTTTGGTTTGTTCGGGATTCATCCGAAGACACGAGCGGCGAGGATCGAGCATGCCAAAGATAAATAGAGTTCCCATTTGGCGAAGACAGAATGTTGTCCGCGGTTCAAGTGGAACGGTGGTCTCTACTGCTGTTGGGTTGGATTTTTAGACTTTAGCTTTTTGGAGCAACACGTCGACTTTTTGCTGGGGGATCCTTTCGCACGCTTGCGTGGCAAGGGCAAGGGATCCAAGCTCTTGCGGTTGAGAAATTCTGACTCGATGCGTGGTGAAACAAGATATGGCCATGGTTCAAAACCGTTTTGGTTGATCCCATTTTGGGATAGGTGAATTCACCACCCATTTTAGTTTACCTATTTGAGTGGGGGGATTGGTTGATGTTCACCGGGGGCTAACCGGGGTTTTGACCCATGGCCATGATCGGCCCGGGATGCTAGAGATGAGGTTCGCTAAACAAATCCTGGTAGTCTATGGTCCGTTTGCGAGGGACATGCAGGGATGGGGTTCATCAAAAACATCCCGGTCCACAAAACCTAGAGTCCTCTCAAAAAATTATCCATGTCCTTTTGGACAAAGTCATCTTGACAGCTCAGGTCATTGACAAGATGCGGTCTGAACACTGAACCGAGCAACCCTTAGCTCTCTGAGCTGGCAGAACTTGACCGCCAGGTCAGGAGTGCGCGCAAGGCGGAAGACTACGCCAAGGGTGCGGCGCTTGGGTCAGTTGCAATCGGGTCGCACAAAACAAATCCGCGGACTTGGGGGATTACAACCCCGGGTCTCTCCCTTCAGCGCCAAGGCGCGAGGCTCCAAGGCCCCATGGCCTCACTAGCCTAGTGCTCAGCAAGCAATTGGTAGCACTTTAAACCATGTTTTGCCTTGTCACTGTAGCTCGAGCAGCCATGCATGTCTTTTACAATAAAAATTGAACATCAAATGCGCTTTCCAGCAAGTTTGAGGCACCGATTCGAGGCCTTACTAAGGCATTGCCTTACCAAGGCCTTCCCAAGGCCTTAGTATGGCCTTAAACTTGTGCCTTGAGCTGTGCGCCCAGTCGCAAGCTCATGTGCATCGCTTGATGCGGTTGCCTAGCAGCTACGATGCGGTCTGTGGGTTGCTGAATTGATCACTCGCAAAAGAGGCTTCTGGGAAAAATCCCCCCCCCAGAAGCCAAGGGGAGGGGGGGAAGCAATCCATAGTGGGCCAATTGTCGGTACAGGGTTGCTTGGGGATTGAGTTTTTTTTTTGGGGGAGGCGTGGTCCTGTCGGAGTGTATGATGTCATCCCAGTTCCCTCAGTTGCCTTTCCGGGGCCGAGCTTCTTCTGGATGCGCAAACTGGGGAATCATCCCAGTGAGCCTGTGCGACTGCGCCCCATCTCAGCTTGTGGGCTATGTTCGACTCGCCTTGCCCTTTGGGAAAGAGGCTCGCTTTTTCCACGGGTGGTCATCCTTGGGCTGCTAGTGTCATATGGGGACTTCTTTTTTTTTGAGGGTACCCACTTTTTTCCTGGATTTGAAAAACCAAAAAAGAGAACCGCCATTGTACCAGGTCCCCTAGAAAAAGACGCAGCCATATACAGGGGACCAGTCGCCCGCTAGCTACGCACACCCGAGGCCAGGTGGACCCTGAGACGGGGGAGAAGAATTACGTGAACCCTTGGGAGGAGCGCCACGCACTCAGAGGTTTGGTCGACATTTCCAGCCTATCTCAGAGCTCAGTTGGCAGATTTTTTTTGGTTTCCCCAAAGCGGGGGATATGCCAGAATTTATTTTGTCTCCTGGGGGTTTTTGCTTCCTTTCCCTTTTGCCCACCACTTGGGAGCTGACTTAATAGAATGTGGCCAATAATTAGGGGACAGTTCCAGCCATACATAGATGGATATGAATCGCACAAATCGGATCTTCGCTTCTTTTTAGATATTTCCGGAGGCTTTTGTGGTGGACTCATTTTAAGAGGCGTATTTGTTCCTGTCGAATGTGAGAGAGCCACCAGAAAGTAGCAACCCTGAAAGCATGGATCAGTCTGGGAGGGGTTTGCCATCGAAACTGTCTGTGGCCATGAACACATGCCAAACGAATCACGCTTGGCGCAAATGTCACGTCACTGCACCAAGCAATGCTCAAATAACACGAACGCATCTTTTGATCACTGGTGAATTATTACATTGATTTGTGCCGCTTCTGCAACCTGCAGCTTTCACATATCCTCTCAAATGTGTTGGGTCACGTGGGCTGTGCCGTCCCCCCGACACACGACCAAAGACGTCTCGAGCAGGGTCCATCGGCACGGAAATGCGAACGCATTTTGGCCTCGTGGGATGTTCAAGATGTGCTCAGTGTTAAGCTAGGTTGTTCAAAACACTTTTGCAGAGCCCCATTCTTAGAATCGATCTTTATTCCTAATTCCAGATGCCAGTGGTGTGCCTTCTAGCGATGTGTGATATCCCTTTAAGTTCAAGCAGTGTGTAATGGCAGCAACTTGAGTAAGCGCTGGGCAAAAAGCCTGGAGTATCTTTCACTTTGCTTTTTGGCAAAGTGGTGTTGCGCCCTGCGTGCCCGTCCCCAATGGACCAAAACACGAAAACCCCGCGCCGCAGCGGGCGGGCGAGCCGAGGCATCGACGGCCAGGAGGACATGAAGGACGACGCGCGGCCTTTCGGGAAGAAGTCTGGGGCCCCAAGCCGCCGAGAAGCCGAGAAACCGAACCGCAGGTGGCGAGGAGGAACTCAACTCGGGTTGCCCGGGTGGAGGGGCTAGTGCGGTTTTTCTTTTCTTTTTTGTAATCTATTTTAGTTTTCGAAGATTGGGGAGATTATCCTACAAGCAAGCCTTTACAAATACTGGCAAGCTGACATACTTCCAAAGGTGTCTTGTAATTAGGTCAGTTTGGTACCATAGATCCCAGAGCGGTTTGGTTTTCCAGTTGCACAACGTGTTTGTTTTCTTGACGTGTCCTCTTTTCGGATCCCGGGCTGAGTGGTGAATTCCCCAAGTTTTTCACACAGACGCCTGAAAAGTGGCAAGGTCGAAGGCCAACATGTTTCCTGGGAAGGCATGAATCGCCTAAACCTCAAACACATATGGCAATTCGGAAGGTCTGGCTGTTTCTGCCATTCGGGCCAGTTCCCTGTTCCCTCACGGCTCTGTCTCCTGTCTTTCGGACGTATGGGGCGACCTTCGCAGGTTTCACCCCTATACCGGCGATGTCTACAAGAAGGTGCCGGTGGTGTCAGGCGTGCGGCCTTTTTTCGTGGGCCTTACGGAAATGGGCAAGAGCCCAATGAGAGATAGCACTCAGATATGCTCAGGTTCATCTGGGTCGAAATTCCCTCGCGGGCGCTTTCAAGGAAAGGAAGGCGAGCCGAGGTGGAAGGCGAGCAACAAGAATCGCCCGGCAACCAGCCCGTTCTGTTTTTGTTTTTTGTCTTTTTTGCTGGCAGGTCCGACCTTCCATGCCAGTCCGGTTTGAGGGTCACCTCAAACGGAAAGCGAGTCGGCCAGGCCCAGATGGAAGTGCTTTGCAATTTCCGCTGGACCCCAGTGTCTACTACCCGCCGCTGGAGCCTCCAAAGCCGGGCGTGAAGTGGGGCTCGGCGCCGAGCACCAAAAGGGGGGGGGGTTTGGATGCGGCCGTCCTTCTCCTGTGTCCTGGTTGAATGAATTCTTGGGCTCTCTGCAAGGAGGGAATTTCCCATGGGGCCGCAAAAGAGTTGGACACATCAGCAAGCTATGGGTCCAGCAGTTGTGCTGCACACGAATCAAATCACCTTCCTTCTTTTTAGAGTTCTCTATATTTTCCTGGCTCTGGTCGAATCTTGAAGAGAGCACGGATGCTGCGGGAAGAATCCTCTGGTCAGTAACAGAACGCCGATCCCACCAATGATTGCCCAGATCCCAGGATGCCCCGCCTCGTGAAAAGGCAATCCTCACCCTTTAGCTCGCTCGAGAGCTTTTGTTGATCCGCTACATCCAAGTAAAGAGCAACGGAAGCCAAGTAGTGCACCGTGCCTTTGTGCTTAGCTTATCTTCAACCTCCATGGGTTGTGCAGGTTCAGCCCTTCACTCGCCTCGCCGCATTGAGGCGACGGCCGCGCGCCGGATGGCAACTGGTACATGGAGGTGGACGACCAGCAGATTCAGTGCCGCCCTGAACCTCCCCTGCCCGAAGTGGGGTTCAGGTTTCAGACGCCCACCTCTCGGGAATATTCCATTATCGTCTGGATACCTTCCGCTACAGGGGCACCACCCCACCCGATTTAAAATCTATCCTCCGCCAGGTTTATTGAACCGGGGTCAACGTTCAGCATCAAACCTGGGCTTTGCCGTAATTTCGCCCACACAAAAACGTGAGCGTTGCCATTTTTCGGACGGTCTGCCCTCCGGTCAAGCCCAGGATTTTCCACAGGCGCATGAGCTTCGAATGAAAGCGGTGCTTGGGATCGCCTTCGGGCGCTGAAACCCCCACAGTCCAAATTTTAGAAGGCGACGACCTCTTGTTTCTTGAACCAAACGGGTTCTCTGGGTACTCGCGACGGCTCGCTCGCCGAGGTACTGGCAGGGAGTTGGCAAGCGTAAGACAGCCTGCCGGCATCCCAGCTGGAGGGCTGGCAGGTTTTGGGAGAACTGGGCATGGGATGGATTTGATGGGTCGGCATGCGGATCGACTTTGCGACTGCGCACACATTCGGCATTTGTTTTAAATACAACACATCATACGTATTTATATATATATATATACACACATTTTAAACATAAACAAACAACCCAATGGTTTTTATAACACTCCAACCGTGGTGAAGCTACGGGCGGGTTTTTGCGTCCACTTGCCGGAAGCCGGAAGGCGCTATTGTGCGGATCGTGAAGGGCAACGGGCAGTTCATTGTGAACGGCAGGGACGCGCGCTGGCAGCAATGGAAGGATGAGGTCAAACATCTGTTTTTTTTTTTTTCCCGGACCCCCTTTTCCGGGCCCCTAAATGGCCCAAGAATCGACTGACCCCCTTGTCATTTTTGCCAAAACCTTCGGACCCGAAAATCGGACGGAGGGTTGAGCGGACCCGGGGGAATCGAAGCGGAAATTTGACCTCAGAAGGCTCCTTTTTGAGCTCCCGCGAGAGGTCGGCGCGCGCGTCGGGGGATTTTTTTTCTTTTTGGGGGTACCCTTTTGGGCGTTGGAGAAAAAAGGGACACCAATTTGACAACCCCGAGTTTGAGACATGGGCCAGACTCTCAGCGTTGTATTTCTTTTGGTGTAGCTCAAGGAGGCTTGCATTGGTACTGGCTGACCTGCATCAAAACCAGAGCCTGCGATGTGGCACCCGCACTCGTTTTGCGTTGACCACTGACGGATTTTCGAGCCACACCTTTTCGGCTCCTTACATGCTTCTGGATAGACGATTTTAATACCAGATTTTGATTACGACTCCCCTAATCAAGTAGTCCCTGCACTGGCCAAGAAAGTGTCGGACACACCTTGCCTCGGCAACGGTGGAGACGTTGGCTGCTATGCTTTAGGCACACGCTTTCACTGGCTCGGAAAAAAATAACTAGGGTTTCATTGCTCAGGGGTCAAAAATGATACTGACACCTCAAGGAAAGTTACGTGCGTAGTGCCGAACTCCGGGACCTCTTTTTGGACTTGGTTTTAAGATACAGACATGAAGCCAGTTCCCATACGGCACCTGCATGCTGCCAACTCCCCTTGTTGATATCGTGGTCCTCCATCTCCTGGCAGCACGGCCATTCCATTTTACTTTCCGCCCGTGGGACCTCAGTTGGGCTGATTCGGCAGCCTGATTCAACGAGGCCTCCCGCGAAGCTCCGGGATTGTCGCCCGTCTTTGGACTTTTCTGGAGCCTTGCACCTTTTGGCCTTGTGGCTTCCTGTTCGTCTCAAGCCTTCGCTTTCGGGCGGACGTGCTTCACCTTTTCGGGCTCAGGCGATCCAGTTCTTCAACAACTACCCCATCTGGTGGCTGAAGGCAAAGGGATTTAGCGAGCGCCGCGAAAGACCTTCTTTGCCATCGCCGATGTGAACCAAAAGGAGGAGCGTGGCCTTTTGTGGGGCCACAGGGTCCCTCTCTTAGTAAAATGTTTGAGGGGAAGTCAGAAGGATCACCATCTTCGGACACACCCAGACGTCTGAGAGGGACGCGGCCGGAGGTATGTTTGGTTACGATGGATGCCAGCTTGCGTCTTGCACCACCCAACCCCCGGTTTGCGTGTGTTCGCTGTGCGGATGGCCTTGCAACAAACGTTCAAGCCTCACCAGGATTGCTAGCAGACCCCTTGCGCTCTGTTCGAACCAATGGCAATGTCACATGAGCCACAATCAAAACCCGGGTAGATGAAGGTTAGTAAGGGACGATCCCAACCTTAAATAGCTGCGGCCGCCTTCTTAATCCTGTACATGGTTCTCGGTAGACCATTTTAGTACCAGGTTTTGATTGCGACTCACATTGACTTCACTTCAGCACAAGGTTTCCGCAAAGCGCCGCCAGGCAACTTTGCAGAGCATGCCTTGAAACTCCAGCTTTCTCAAATGTGAGTGTTTTCTTTTGAGGGTACCTTTTTTTAGGTTGGTAAGGGAAACTACTCGTAAAAGGAAGCATACTTTTTGGGGGCTCCCATGTTTTGACACACACACACACATACAAAAATAAATACTACTTTCAATTTGTGCGGAATTTGTCCTTAACTTCCGCCCATTCATAAGAATCCATCAGGATATTGAGCTTTAAACCATTTGTAGGGCGTCCAAGTTGAATGACCATTTAGTTCCAGCCATTTAGAAGGCAAGCTTCAAACAAGTTGACAGATTCCTTCCACATTGCAAGGGCCTGTGGTTGAATTCCTAATCCGCTTTCAAAAGTGTGACCCTTTTTCAAAAGGATCAGGTTGGACATTCCCTTAGCAAGACTAAACGCATCCAGCGGTCTAGTGTTTCTGCTAAAGATGTCTCCCAGGAAAAGACGATTTTATCCTTGCGCAATTGCAGCGGCATCTCTCCTAGTTGCCGCTCTTGCAAGACTTTTTCGCTGCCAGCAGCACTTTTGCAAGGTAACAAATCTTACCGGGTCCTTGGCAGTGCAGAGATTTCCCGTAGCTGATATCTACGGGAACGCTTTTGCGACAATACGTTGTGATATTTTTATTATATCATCAAATGCATTGTCATGATATGCACTGTGGGCTTGTGAGTGTGATGTAATATCGTGTAGTGCACTGTGTGGCGCTGAAGCGCAGGAGTCAAATACGGTCATCCCATGTCATGCCGTTTTTGCCCATCTAATATTATGTGTAATGAATAAATGCATGTGTATACATTACCCTCAGTGCCATTCACGCCCCTTGCGGAAGTGGGGCACGAGCTTTTCTACTCCTTTGCCGTTGGCTCTAAGCTTGCTAGATCATTGGCTAGACCTGCGGGTCGGTTTGGGTGGCTTGCGAGCTGGAGAGGCCTCTTGTGAGGGAGGCCTACAAAGAACAAGAAGGGCTGCGGCCCAGATAAACTGGAATTGGAGAGAGACGGGCAAAGTTCCCAAAAGGTGGGCTGCGGCCTGGTGGAGCCTTGATGCCGGGGCCATGGTTCAGTGGTCCTGGAAATCCTGAGTTCCTGAGTGAGTTAAGCTTTGAAGAAGGTGACTTGTGGGAAGCCCAAGTTCGAGATGACACGGGGGACTCGCAGGGGACCGTCCTTCTGGAAGTACAGCGAAAAGGGGCCTCGCGGGGCGGTAAAAGTTGGTTCCAAGCCAGAGTTTGGTCAGCCTCGGACGAATACCTGCGTTGGTGGCTGAGCAACGACAGCAAGGCCGCAAAGAGGGATGACTTCAAGTTCCACGTTTGCGGAGTGGCTTCGAGCACATGTCGGGAAAACCAAGGGTCACCTGATTTGGAGTTTCACACAGATTGCCTCCGACATATATCATATCGCAAGGCGATGTGACTGAGAGCAAGATTGCGTGGCTGGCCAAACCCGAGCAACAAGCTGCGGTTGGTGAGCTTGTCAAGAGATGGGAAGCTGGAGGCGGATGCGCGAAGCGAGACCAAGGGCGGATGGATGAGCCCGAGATGGAGTGGAAGACGGACTTCCCCGGGTTGCCTGGCCCTGGTCAAGCACCCCCTCCGGGTGAAGATGTGAGGCCGCAGCTTGAGATTCTTGCCGCGGATCTTGCAGGGAAAGGCAAAGGTGGAGTTGGGCAGCAGCAGAAAGATGAACGCGGACCGAAGGACCAGAAGAAGGTGCAAGAAGGACGAGGCAATCCGCCTAAGTGGTTTGGAGAAGCGAAAGACGGACAAGATGGCAGGAGGCGTCGGCCTGCGGACCGGAAAGGGCGCCGAGATGATCGGGGCCGTTCCCATCGGCGCAAGAGGTCGAAAGCCAAAGCAGGTCTAGAACCCGAAGCCGGCGGAGGAAAGCAACGCGCCGCAGTGACCGAGGGCCTTTTGGAGTTGGTCGAGAAGTTCACTACGGTGACTCGGGAGGATCTTCAAGTTCTGAGTCGGGTTTTCGCGAGGGGGCCCCTTCAAGAGCAAAGTCTCAACAGCTACAGCTGGTGGAGTACTCAAATGCTCACCCGGGCGGTTAGCATCCCGCTTGCTTCAGGGGCGGACCCCGCCCAAGTCGGGCCCGGAAACCCAACTCCAGCAGAGCAGTGGCCTTGAACTGGGTCACCGCGGTGTTCATGGCGGAGATGAAAACCATCGCCAGGGCCCTCGACTTGGTGGCCAACGGTCAGGCCGTGCGCGCGGGGGACGTGCTGGCTCAGCGACCCAAGCTTTGGAACTCCAGTTGACGGACCAGGGCTGGCAGCGGGCCCAGTTCCTAGAGTTGGTGGAGCCCGAGGGACCATCGCTAATCGGCAGGGACGAGGCCGTCATGACCTCGAAGGAGCTGGATGCCGAGATGAAGGTGAGTCGGTGGCAGAACAATCGCGTGGATCAGTGGCAGCAAGAACGGCCCGAGAAGGGCAAAGGGAAGGAAAAAAAGGCAAGGCGAAGGACAAGAAGGGCAAGAGCAAAAGAAAGGCAGAGGAGGAGCAGCATGCCTAAGCGACTTGGAGAGCAAGGCCTGGGCAAGGTACGCATTGAACCAGGTGGACTCCCTGATTCCGCCGCTGGGTGAGTCTGATGAGGAAACCGGAGAAAGTGTTGCTCTGTCCAGAGAAGTGGCAAAGATGTTCAAAGAGCATGGATCGCTTCGCGACTGGCAAGTCGGCATGAGGAAGGTCGGTGTTGGATTTTGAGTACTGCGCGGGGTGGACCGAGCCAGTGTGCGTTCCGATCAAGGCGGGCCTCAACCCTGCACAGGTGACGGCCGTGGCTCACATTGCGGAGGTAGTCAACAGGACCCTGATAGGACTAGGGAACGTTCCGCCTTACGCGAAGGCGACGGCCGACCTTTGCAGCAAACAGTTCGACTACGCTGGAAACCCGGTGGAGTACATCAGGGACACACAAGCCGACTTGGTTTTGAAAGCTTGGCCGAAGCCGGGCTTTGCCGCCGTGGTCGATTTGGTACACTGCCTTCCACCTGAGCTGGGCGAGCAGATTCAGGACTTGGGGAGGTTTGTGCTCCCCCTCTCAGAGCGGCCAGCCCGGCCTTGACTCTCTCGGGTCAGAGCGTCAGATGACGAGTGGTTCAAGGTGTGCAAGGCTGCGTGGGAGCGCGGCATGATGTCGGCCGTGAAGAATTCAGACATCCCCAAGGATGCAAATGGTCACTACATCACAAATGGCGCTGGAGCTGTGCGGAAGGAAAAGACCGTTGACGGGAAGTTGATTGCTTCCCAGCGGTTCATCTCAATCATGTGCCCTGTGAATGAGATTTTGCAGCTCTTGCCGGGTTCACAGGATCGGCTGCCTTATATCTCCCAGCTGGCTGGTGTGCTGTGTGGACCAGATGAGTATTTGGTGGTTGATTCTGAAGACTTGGAAAGCGCCTTTAACCTTTCTGGGTTCCCTTCTTTGCTTACTCTAAGAAGGTGCGAGGCGACGCCCTGGGAGGATCAAAGGCGGAGTGGGTGCGCCCAGGGCTATGTGTTCTTCCGATGGGGCGGAGCTCGGCAGTGACTCTAGCCCAGGCGGCCATTCGTCATCTCACCTACACCATTGCAGGGATCTCGAGCTCAGGAGATGTTACAAAGGACAGACCTCTCCCTGCGGAAAATGACTTGACTGTTCTCTACTTGGATAATTTTGATGAGATCGCATTTTGCGGAAGGACCTGGCGGATGCTGAGAATGATGCTTCTCCGAACCATTTGAAGTTCATCAAAGCTTGTGACTCTCTTGGTCTGCCGCGTAACTCTTCGAAGCAAGTCATGGGCTCTTTCTCTGCGTGTTTACAAGGTGGAGAAGTTGATGGCTGGAACGGAGTGTTGAAGCACGGGTCTGACAAGACGAAGAAGTTTATGGGGCTTGGACTGGCCTTGTTGGCCCAAGATTCTTGGGGAGAATTTTCGCTTAGACATTGGGCAGGCAAGGCGGGCTTCATTTGCGCCTTCCAGCGACCTTATGCTTTGCGCCAGGAAGTCTTTCGAGCAATCGCCACCGCTGAATCTTCGACAAAAGTGGCGCCCTACAACGGAGCTGTGGACGAGGTGATGAGCATGGTGGCGTTGTGCGCATTTGGCGAGACCAACATGAGGGCGGCCATCAGCCAGCAAATCTCGTGCACTGATGCATCCCCAACTGGCGGCGGGTCAGGGATTTCCGCCGTGTTCAAGTCCAAAGGGATGATACCCCCGACCCTTTGCCGCAAAAGTCTGCCTGTGGAACTTGCGGGAGTGCACAGGTCGGAGATGTGCCAGTCTCAAACCTGCCATGTCCCCGAGTCATTTTGCTGCCTGCAATGTGTACGGTCTCATGAAGCGCATTGCAGCCGGCGTGACTGGACTTGTCCTCTCTTTGGCGAGCGCTTCTGTGGTCCCAGGTGTCTCTTGACTCGAGCAGTGGCCATGGAGGGGATTCAAACACAAGTGGGGCTCGACAAGCTCAATGAGGAGTTGGAGTGGGACTTTGTCAGAGGCAGGCAAAGCAGTGCTGGAGGAGTGTGAAGAGGCTCCAAACCTACAACACTCCCACTTCTCAACAGCAAGGGGAAAGCCCATTTGGCTGAGTGATGGGAGCTGGACCTATGGGCCTAACGCGGTAAGGTCCAAGGAGCACCCTGAAGGCTTCCCTTACTTGAACTCTCACGATCAAGTCCTGGTGCGCCGGGGAAATGCGATGGCGAAGAGGTGCCTGAAGAGCCTGGAAAGAAAAAGGTGGGCGTCCTTGGAACATCCTTGGGACTCGTATCTATGGGATTTGGAGGAGGCGCAGTTCCTCAAAGATGAGAACTGGTACTGCTCTGAATTTTCGATGTGCTGCCACGGGGGCAGAACAGTACGATGGACTTGCCTGGTTCACAACCTGAGGGAGCTTCACGAAGAGCTCCATCGGCCTGAGTGTCCAGGGCATAAAGGAGTGCTGCCTTACGAAGTACATGATGACCTGGCGCGTCACCGTCTGCGTGACCCTGCCGAAGAGGCGGAATACCCGTTGAAGTTCTGCCAAAGATTTGCTCGGGGCCTCAGACGAGCAATTGATCGCGCTTATGCGCCGCCCGTGGGAGAGTTACGCAGAGACTATGACACTGTGCTGTTAGCGCAAATCAAGGGCGCAACTCGCGGTTTGCAAGATGCGGATTTTGCCATGGACATGGTGCTGAAGGTTCAGCACGTGCTGGAAACTATGAACCAGGGACAAGAGTCTGAACATTTGCAGTGGTTGCTTCGGCATGCGCAGCACACCGGAACGGAGACCAGGCTCACCAACAAAGGTCCGGAGTTCACGGGGGACAGGCCAGTGGCATACCCTGCCTTCAGATGGCTTTGGCGTGAAGTGACTTCTTACAAGTGGAAAGTGCCGAATCACATCAATATTCTCGAGTTGCATGCGTATTTCAATGAGATCCGGAGGCGTGCTCGTATTCCCGATGAGCACCACAAGAGATTTTTCAACGTGGTTGACAGCTTGGTTACTTCTTACATCATGGGGAAGGGGCGGTCCAGCAGTGTCCGTCTCAACCGCGTGGCCCGAAGGATTTGTGCGGTGCTCCTGGCAGCTGACATGCTGCCTTTGACTTTGTGGACCCTTAGTAAATGGAACTTTGCTGATGCCCCGAGCCGCAAATAAAAAGCATCTGCGGTATCATGGAGTCTCCGCGCGCACTCTCCGGGCCTACAAGCAAGCTGTCAACCGATTCTTTTTGTTTTGCCGGGCAACCTTTGGTGAATTGCCCCCCTCTTTCGAGCAACTTGACTACCAGTTGAGCGAGTTCATTAACGAGCCTTTCCAAGAAGGAGATACCTTGTCCTTGGCTGGATGGACTATTGATGGACTATTTCTGGACTGAAGCGTTTTTTCCCCAGGTGTAAGCCGCAGCTACTCACAGCCCAACAGTTGTACCGTTCGCACGTTCCACAAAGAGCCACGCCTTGTTCTTGGTTGATGGTAAGAGCAATGGCTGGAGCCGCGGCTCAGGTGGGACGTTGGGATTTGGCCACTTTGCTCTTCTTGGGATATTGCTTTTTCTTGCGTACTTCGGAGATGTTGCGACTGGAGGTAAGGCAGGTGCGCGTCTCTACTTTGCATGGAACTATCGTCATTGCGCTTGTCGAGACCAAATCTACTGGTTTTATTCCTTCAAGTCTCTCGGTGCATGATAGAGGGCTTGCCAAAGTTTTGCATGGCTGCTTGAGGCGGTTACCTTCGGGTGGTCGGGTGTTCCCATCTCACCCAGCTGCTTTTCGAAATGCCTTCCAGTCTTTGGTGAGTTTTGTTGGAGCTGGTCAACAAGGGTACCAGCCTTACAGCTTGCGCCGTGGTGGGGCGACCCACTACTATCAACAGTCTGGAAGCCTGAGCAAAACTGTCCTCAGAGGAAGATGGAAAGATGCCAACACTTGTCGCTTGTATGTCGATGAAGCTAGGGCAACGATGATCCAAATGTCCCTGCCTTGTTCGGTGGCGCGTTTGCAATGCCAACTGGCTGCCTTTTGGAACGAGTAGCTTTGCCAACGGCGCTCACTCTTCTGTTGGGGTTGCTTTCCAACGCAGGGCATTCACTGTGTTTGGGTAGTTGCGCCTGTCAGCCGCGGCTGGGATATCTCAGGTGGGGAATCTTTCAATCAATTGCTTTTGAGTTTGACAGACGCCGAACTGCGTACCTGTCTGTTGCTTTGGCGCTGCTTAGCCTTTGAACACGCTGAGTAGCGCAACTGATCTTCATTGGCTTGTCTGGGGTAAGATGAAAACGGCGTGAGGAGTTGAATACCCTCAGTGCCATTCACGCCCCTTGCGGAAGTGGGGCACGAGCTTTTCTACTCCTTTGCCGTTGGCTCTAAGCTTGCCCTCCCTCCCACCCGGTGCTAAGTGCGCCTGTCAGCCGCGGCTGGGATAACTCAGGTGGGGAATCTTTCAACCAATTGCTTTTGAGTTTGACAGACGCCGAACTGCGTACCTGTCTGTTGCTTTGGCGCTGCTTAGCCTTTGAACACGCTGAGTAGCGCAACTGATCTTCATTGGCTTGTCTGGGGTAAGATGAAAACGGCGTGAGGAGTTGAATACCCTCAGTGCCATTCACGCCCCTTGCGGAAGTGGGGCACGAGCTTTTCTACTCCTTTGCCGTTGGCTCTAAGCTTGCCCTCCCTCCCACCCGGTGCTAAGTGCGCCTGTCAGCCGCGGCTGGGATAACTCAGGTGGGGAATCTTTCAACCAATTGATTTTGAGTTTGACAGACGCCGAACTGCGTACCTGTCTGTTGCTTTGGCGCTGCTTAGCCTTTGAACACGCTGAGTAGCGCAACTGATCTTCATTGGCTTGTCTGGGGTAAGATGAAAACGGCGTGAGGAGTTGAAAATTATATGCATATTTTTCTTGACCATGCCTAGTATATATATATATATGTATACACGTCTTTCTCTCTATGTATATACTATATGTATACACATATATGTATATATACATGCAATTACACATGGATCGACACAACATACACACAAACATAAACATGTATTGACAAAGATCAAAGCCCAACTGCTTCTTTGATCCAGCAGTTCCGCCATTTTTGTTCTCCTGTTTTGGTTCCTGTTGAAGGCGTGCGAGCCCCTGTCGGCTCTGTCTGAGAAGAACTCGCGGGGCGCTGAGACGGGCAAGCTGGGCAATGGAAACCCGGGGTAAGGTTCGAGAGGGAGTGGCCGGGCTGGAAGCCTACAAATGAACATGGAACCCAGCAGGCATGGCTTAAGCAAGTGTACCAACATGGCACCTTGGTAATTGGAACCAAAGACTAAAACCCGCGTAACCCTAGCTGTTTAATTTTGGGCCACACCCAGAAAGGCGGTCCATCTTTGCCAAAAGGAGTTTCCTCTAAGCCTCTGAGACTAGGTTTTCGTGTTTGTTCGTAGGGTAAGTCGGACTGTGATCCTCGTTTTTTTTTGGGATTCTTCTGGCTTTGAGGGATTTCTTCGGCACCGATGGGTTTGTATTGTGACTCCGATCGGTATCTGAGATGCAGGGGTCTCGGGGGAGTGGGATAAACAGCGACTGTGTAGCCAAATTGAAGGGTATATAGCGGCTATGGCGCTGCATGTTCTGACTCGGTTTCCTATGGGAGAAACCGGAAATATAGTAGAACCCCCTGGTTTTCACATTTTGGGGGCTGGTGTCGTGGAGTGGAACTCGCTCTGGTAGTTTGACCGCGGTATTAGTCCGCCTGGATGAATAGGCGCAACCATTTTCTTTTTTTTTGGATTTCCCTCTGGAATGGGACACCCGCAACTAGCATCAACATGTTTTTTTCCACCCTGGGCTCTCATTGGTCGAGCAGAGGACAGTCCCAACCACGAAGAGCAAAGAGGTGCAGCGTTCCGCCCGTCTAGTAGATATTGTTTCCTTGAACTGAGACCAGTTTTGGATTCTGGCGCACCTTGGCCACACAGGCCCTTCCTTGAAAAACCGAAGGAAGGACACAGAGGGAGGGTTTGGGGTCGTCTGGATTTCTTGCTGCTTGGTGTAGACAGCTGCCGGCGGGTGGCTGAACATTTTGTTGATGGATGCCCCCGCCCAGCGCTGATGTTTGTGTCTCTTGCCCAAAGCTCAACACTCCTGGCATGCGAAATTCAACAACCCATATTGAGTCAGCCATGAATCCTGCTATGCGGTCTTTTTTTTGAGGCTCCCCCTGCTTTGTGGCCTTTAAAGGGAAAAAACAACACGAGGAGCACCGGTTGCGAGCCATTTTTGGGGCTCCCAGAGAGACGGAGCCGCTGGCCAGGTTCGACATCATCGCCAAGAGCTTCGGCGGGGGCGTGAGCGGCCAGGCGGGCGCCATCCGCCTGGCGCTGGCGCGGGCGATGCAGGAGTACAACTTCAACTGGAGGCGATTTGTTTTCTTCGCCTTTTCTCGTTTTTTTTTTTTTTCTCGCGGGGGGGGAGGGTTTGGGGGTTTGGGGGGGGAAGGGGGGAGGCGAAATTTTATCTTTTCTCTTCTCTCGCGCGGTCGTTTTTTTTTTTTTGCCCCGCCGGGGGAAGGAGGGGGTGGCTTGGAAAGGGGGGGGAGGGCGAACACTGTTCTCGCGCAGCCCGTTATATTTTTTTTTGTCGCGCGGTCAGGCGCGGTCAGGCGGTCAGGCGGTCAGGGGGTTTGGGGGTTTGGGAGTTTCGGGGGTGGGGGAAAGGGGGTGGGGGAAAGGGGCTGGGGGAAAGGGGGTGGGGGAAAGGGGGGTCGATGGAACGCACAGGTGTTGGCCCCCGCGATTTTGTTTTGGGAGCAGTTTTCTCAAATCGGCGCGCTTGAGAGGGGTCCATGTGTTCGCGGGGCGTGGGGGTGGTTTCCAGGGGTGGTTGGGGATGGGGCCGCGGAAAAAAACTTGTAGCAAACCTTGAGGGGAGGCTTGAGGAACTGGCAACTTGAGTTCAAAATTAAAGGTACCATGTTGCCTGAAGTGTCAAGTTAACTGCCATCACCCCCCCGGCCACTTGTCGTGCATATGGACGGCAAGCGGCTCAATTCACTGCTGGTTTTAAGAGCCATCACAAGACCCCTTCTGCATTTTCGAACACCCAGCACCCACCCCTCACCTTGGTGTGGCTCAAAATGTAGGAGGTGGGGTTACGCATGTTGGTCTTTGTTTCCATCGGGGCCCAAGAAAATTGGTGCCACTTTCTTGAGCGGCCAGTCAGAGTCCGCCTTGCCCCCCCCCCCCCCCCAGCCCGGTGCCGGGTGCCGAGGCCGTTGTTGAAGAAGGCCAAGTACCTGACCCGCGATTGGCGCATGGTGGAGCCCAAGAAGACTGGTCAGCCCAAGGCATTCGGGCATTCGAGGGGAGGTCCTTCTGGGCTCCATGAGAGTGGGGTGCACATAAATCGCAGCCTAGATGATGTCCAGCAGATGGTCCCCGATTGACATTCACAACCATGTGTGGGTGTGTATATCTGTGTGTGTGTATCCTGGGCATTGTTGGCGCTGCACTTTTCGGGCGGGCGCAGGGTAGCATGTTGGCGGCGTCCCCGCTGTGCATAACCCTGAAGAGGGATCTCTAGATTTGGGACGGCTTTGTGCTGGTTCTAGCCACCTGGGGTGTTGAGATGACAGAATCAGATCCCTTTGAAGGACACGACGAGAACCACTTCGGGGTCATTCCGCCTAGACTGAACTTGGACCCGGCAGGCCCGCAAGAAGACGCCCTACCACAAGCGCTGAGCGACACGTCACAGAGATGTTGTTTCTGGTTCGTTGGAGCGAATTGCCAGTGCTTGGTCCAGTTTGGTTGTCCATTTCGGGTGTCATTTGCTTTCCTCTTGGTCCTTTCTCCACTCTGTGCATTGCGCATATCGGTGCGACCGGCCGAAAAGGATCATGCAGGAGGGGGGTCTGCCAGGTGATTTCGCAGTTCAGCCATAGGCGGATTGGTCCAGCATTTTTGCTTTTTGCCTGTCAGTTACCGTGGATGGACAAAATCCTGCAGTTAATTCAGGTTTCATCCATCCCTGATGAAGGATTTTGTGCACCCACAGTATTGGTTTGAATTGCTGTCACTGGTCAGCGCAAACCCTCTCTGTTGGAATCAAGGGTGAAGTCCAAAGGGAGGGGGAAGCCCAAGCTGCCTGATTTCCACTATGTTTCCCTCGGCCCTCCAAATAGCCGGCGCTTTTACCCCGGATTTGGGGCAAGTTGTTGGCAGAAATCCTTTTGCCAGGTTTTTGAGGCACAGGAAGTGGGAGACAGGATGAACTCAAGGGATAACAGCCCGAAAGCCTCTGGTTCGCTCTAGTTGGTTTCCCAGGGACACTTCAGCCATCTGTGTGAGGCTGGCGCTTGATCAATCTTCGGCCCCAAATGACCATGCTTGACTTCCCACTGGTTGGAAAGAACCATCTTGGTTGGTGGTTCCCCCCTGAATCCTCACATGAGGACCCAAAGATCATGTGCAACCATCAAACAAAAAGGGAAACGCCTCTGATTCTGGAGCGGACGCTATCTGCTTAGGGCAAAAAGGCGCAACATCGCTTTCCAGTAGTGCAAGTTGGAAACCGTGTGCGTCCCATGAATGAGGGACGCGTGAAAACTCGAATCCCTACAAGTGATCGGAGTCCCAAGGAAGCACCAAAAAGGCGTACAGCCTTGACATAGAGCCAGTTTTCTGGTTGCTTTGTCTGGCATCCCGAGTTTAGGCTGTGTTTTTATGGCTCTTTCCAGGTCACTCCATGGCGTTTTTTTTTTTTTTTTTTTTTTTTCCAGGTCCGCCCTTTTCGGCCCGTCCGCTTCTGGGACTCCGGTCTTGGCATTGCTCCAGCTTGGCACCCCCCGAAAGCAAACCCAGCGTTGAAGCGATCGGGTGGATTCAGAGCTGAGCCTTTTATGGGTTGGGAAGCTGAAACCGAGCAAAGAACTGAGAGAGCCGGAGTCAGTCCGGTTGCTAGCCTTCTTGCAAGCGACCCAAAGAAAAAGCTCACAACTCAGCCAACCAACCGCCCAAAGCCCCCAACTAACACCCCAACCGCTCGCCCCCAACTAGCACCTCAACCAGCCCTCAGCCAACCCCCAACTAACACATCAGCCGCCCTCGCCAACTACCAGCACCCCAGCCAACGTTCAGCCAAGCCTAAGCAACCCTCCAACCAATCAGCGCCTGGCGTCTGACTGAGACGCCAACTACCAGCACCCCAGCCAACGTTCAGCCAAGCCTAAGCAACCCTCCAACCAATCAGCGCCTGGCGTCTGACTGAGACGGCTGCAGATGGCACGACCAAGGCCGCAATCGATCGATCGATCGAAGGGGCCATGCGTTTCCGATGTAACACATGTCAGCTGCCGACGCAGGGGGGGTACGCTCGTCTCTTTGAAAGAAACTCGCCGTTAAATGCGATCCGCCATAGAATGCTAAGCGGCTTCCAAAAAGAACCCAAACTATTTGACCATCTGACACAAGTGGGTGCTTCCCAAAATCTGGATCCCCTTTTTGTTGGGTAAGAGTGAAGGTTGGAGTCAACTATAGCGTGAACTTTATTCAATTGGATAAAAACAATCAGTGATTTCTTTTTGGATAATTATCCATGCTTGGCTTCCGGCCATACTGTTGATTTGTTTTCTTGTATAGTTGGGTGGTTGGGGGTGGTTCCCTTGAGGGTCCTTAACATGATGCTGGGAACAGTCATGACAACAATATGGGTTTGTCTCAAAATGGTGGGCCCAAATACCGCCAACTGAACAAATCATCGTGGATGTCGCTTTTCCTTCTCAAGGACTGCTTCATTGGGGGGGGGGGGTCCTTGGATCCGCCCAACGTTTTGGTGACTCGGGATGTGCCGCGCCCGATGTCCCGCCAATTTCAGATCCCTTTCTTGGAACTCAGGTCTTGGGATTCGTAACGAAGAACTCAGATGGTTGCCACCGTTTCTTGCGTCACCCGCTGAACAAGCATTGCATGAATCTGGCGCATTTGGAAGGAGTCTTGAGACCACAGGTGTCCTTCTTGGTTGTTTGGGTAGAAAAATATATGGGTTTCCCTGGTTTCCCGGGTGGTTTAATCATCTACCAGGGAAACCCATCTATTTCCAACCTAAAAGGACACCTATGCTTGAGACCACATGTGCGCGTGACGAGAGAGGGAGGAGGAGGGGGCGAAGACTAAGCCGCCTCAAGGCTCCGATGAAGCTTCCCAGCTTCCCGCCGTTGCCCCAGCTGCTAGGGGTTGTGTCGAACGGGCGGAAACGCAAGCTCCCTATTGGCGAGACCTTCAGCTGCGATAAGACATCCCCAGACTAGAAGATGTGCATTTGTCTTCTTTTTTTTCTTCCGAAGCCAGGACTTCAGGATGTGTTTGACTTCTTGGAAACAGCAAACCCACCGGAAAACAACAATGTCCTTGTTGACGGCTCGTATGTACATTGAGTGTGGGTTTTGGCACTTTTGACCGGGGATTGAACATTTCACTGGCACTTCCTCGAAGATCACGATATATAGCCTGCAATTGTTGGTAGCTGAGTGTGTCTCTCCATTGAGGGCCTCCTTTGGTTTCCCACCAACCAAACAGGGGCACCAACTCAAACAGAGGAGTGCCACAACCAGCTATCAATCTTGACATTTTCACACGGCAAGATAATTCAGTTGGAAGGAATGCTGTGCGGGAGCCGGAGATATGACTCCCCTCCCTCCCCGAGGCACGTGTGCTTTTGGGCCGGGGATGCAAACCCAGTCCGGCGCCGCCCTCCCCAGCTCCGTTTGGGTTGGGTAGATGGTCCCGTGGTCAACAACAAAACAGCCTGGAGCCTGCATGACCCGGCAAACATGGTGTCGCTACCCAAAGTTTTTGCATACACTGCATCGCTTTCAAGGATCATGCAGCTCAGGCGATTTTTTTTTTTGCGGCTTCATTGCGAGCCCTGCTTCCTTAAAAGGCGCATGTTGGCCAGGTGATTGGAAGGTTTCCGGCTTGGTGTTGGCTGCTTTGGGGTTGCCGAGAACAAAAGCCCCTTTTGCGGATGAATGATACTCAGCGTCGCTTGTGAAAGACCGCGAACCAGGGTCCCGAGAAGAGAGGACAAAAAGACCTGCCATTTTGGAAGGGGCCCTTTGTTTTGGAAGTCCTCAAGGTTCAAGACTGCATGCTTTCGGAGAATGTTTCAAGAGAATGGGCATGTTTGTTTTGAGAAGTTCGCACAAGGACCCGCCCCTGTTTTTGGGCACTGATCATTTGGGTCTTCTTTTTTCGGAGTTGGTATTCTTTGTTTGTGAGGCAACCAATCAGCGGGAGCCTGATCTTGGCAGGAAACCAACGGGAGAACCGTAGCGCCATGGGCGCGGCGCATCCGAGGCTGAGCCCCAAAGTTTCTAAGAGCCTCGCCAAAGGCAGGGGCTCGCGCTCACTGCGGGATGAGAAAAGTCCGGTCGGGGGGTTGGGGGCGGGGGGCAATTGATGCCTCAAAACCCACAACACTCCATGCTGTGACAGTCCACCAGTGGTCAAAATTTGGCTGGTTTGGGGCAAGTGAGGCAGGGTCATAACTTTTTTTGGAGCGGGTATGCCATGGTAGGAACTCACTTTCTCCATGCTCTGGTGACCAAATTGCTCTAGGGGGCGCATCCAGGGGCGGTGGCCCCACCAGTGCCTCAACCCGCGTCAGGTTGGCACTTTCACCCGCCCATCTAGGGTGACTCCAAACAAATCCTGGCCGAGGGTTTCTCGGGATCCGGCATGACTTTCCTCCAATCGCGTGAAGGTGTTTCGAGTTGGAGACTTCAAGGGGAGCCGTTCACATGGCCGTGACATGGCCAAACCGGACCCCTCTTTCTCTGCGTTCCACGTAGAGTTTCTGGGAATATGTTGGGGGGTTTGAGGCCACAATCAACATTTCCGTGGAAAACCCAACCAGAAACAACCTCTCCCCTGCATGCACTTCCTTGTCCATCTTTTTCTACAAGGGGGCTTCAGTTTCCAGCTTCCATTTCAGAACCAAAGTTGGAGAATCCTTGGTTACCTACCACTCACTCCTGCGTGCCTGGGCATTCTACCTTTTGAAGAAGACCATTTTAGTGGACAACAACGAGTTTGGACTTTCTTGGTTGATCCACTCGATCGGAAGTGAGGCTACTCCTAGGATTTTGAGGCTACCCTGCTCAGGTTGGCTCAAAGGGGGGGTTCCAAAAGGCGGCAGGAAGCAATTGGGATGGATAGAACCCACCAGTATACATTGGGATAAACCTTAGGCATATGGCGGTGAATTGCAATGGAGAGCCACCTGAAAAAGTGGTGGACCTGAATGGCCACCAAAGGGCCCCTGACCAAAATGCATGCCCATGTTGGGTTTAAGCTGGGCTCTGAGCTCCTTTTCGTCCAGGTCGGGCTCGCCAGGTCTTCTGGATAGGCCAGAGCCAGCCGACCAGCTGAAGGGTCCACGTACGGGTCTCCCGAGTTTGGGGCTAAGCTAGGATTTTTCGAGGTGGGTTAAGCCGAACATTGTTTTCGAAGGCGCCAAAAGAATGTATGAGGGGCAAACCTGACTTCGAACGCCTGAACAGCATTCGTGCATTTGTTGGCCAGTACTGTGGCTGACTTGCCAGCGTTGCATTGCTGAAGCTGGCAAACAGGGCCCATTTTAACTGCCAGAGAGAGACGTGGGTCCATTTGGTGCCGAGGATGGCTGAAATCAGGTCGCCACGTGACGGCTGCGTCAATTCGTGTGATGAAAAGCCATGTTGGAGCGCAAGACCGCAGCGCACGGCTGCTTGCTTCCCTCTCTCTAGAAACTCCAAGCAAAATCCACAGAAGCCAGGGTGAACTCACCATCTGTTGAAGTTTTTTTTTTTTGGAAACTGGTCATTTTGACCCTGCCCGTGAATGGGGCCACAGAGCTGCCTTAGTTTGGATTGAGGATTTAGGCAAATTTGGGGCTGCCGCCTGCGTGGATTCCCCCACCAGAAGTCAAGGTCACACAAGGTCCTTTTATGTCCAAGGTGTAAACTGGGGAGGCAAGTGAGGATTGGCTAGAAGACTAGGTTCCATGCTTGTGGAAGGGGGTTGCAATGCGCAGGTCTAAAAAATCAGCTACAGAAATATGGACACCAACCACACACACACACATTCAAAAACAAGGGTTCAGATCAGTTTCCTGTATTGTTTCCTGCCGGTCTCTTTGAATTTCTTTGTTTGATGGTTTCTTTCTTTCTTTTGGTTGGCCTCCTGACCGGCTGGCTGGCTGCTTGGTGGCTTGACGCGCTCGTAGGCGCGGTGCCGGGCCATGCCCTGGTCGGGAGCTCGGGGAGCGCGCAAAATGCCAAGGAGCCAAGGAGCCGACTGTCGCCATGACCAGGGTACCTCAAAGAGGCACACTCATGAAGGGTCTCTACAAAATTTAATTTTTGGGTCTTGTGTTGGTTGCTTGCCTTTTGGTTTTTCCTTTTGGGTTTTCCTTTGGTTTCGATTTACCCCAAGAAGTCCAGACAGTCATTTCCCTTGGAACCTCTAAAAGCGGGGGTCGTTTCAAGGGAAACCACCAGGAAGTTGATCAGCTCTTTTTTTTTTCTTTTTTTTTTTTTCGTGACCCCTCTATTGCCCAGCTCGGATGAATTTGGAGGACCCTACTAGACCCCGTTTTTTTTTTTTTTTTTCGTCCTTGCCTCTTACTCAAAGGGGGCTTGCCACCCCCTGAACATCGGATTCGGTCCTCCTGGTTCTGAAGTTGACAGCTTTGATGAGGAAATGGTTTTGCCAGTTGCGAAATGGCTTCCAGCTCGCATGTGTCCACAACTTGAGTTTGGTTGTAGGTACTTGAGCTGTAGGTACGGGGTTTTCTAGCACTGTGTCGCAGCTTGGCGGATACTTGATCTCAGGGAAAGTTGACACCCCTGAGCGTGCCGGGTTTGTCCAACATCGAGGAACCCTTGCAAAATTCTACGCTTCCTAATCATTTCCAGAGATCCTTCTTTTCAGGAAACCATCAAAAACCGCAGGGAACAGCTGGTTTCCGAAAAAGAACGATGATTGAAAAGAATGGGGAATAAACCTATAGAGAAAAAATGGATGGTTTCCCTCTGAAAACCCCCACCACAGCTCTTCAATTTTCGAGCTGGTCACATCCATGCGGCAGGGACTTGCTAGGGGCCGGAGTGCAATCGATTCGCCTCACGAGGCTCAGACACTGTGCGCGAAGCTGCTGGCCGGGCCCCGCGTGTCTTGTGAGAAGAAGCGCATTGCCACCCCAGATCCACGCCTTTCCCCCCCAAAAAAGACCCCCCCCCCCCGCCATTTTTTTCGGGGAACGGTGTTCAAACATGGGTGCCTCATGTTGAGAAGCGTCCCCCACACACTATTGCCTGCGATATTTTTCAGAGTCGCGACATGAACTTTGAGATGGCCCACCCGTGTACGTGTATGCGTGTATGTGTGTGTGTGTGTCAAGGGGAACCACAAAACGGGGCTTCAGGGTGCTGAAGCTCGCGGTCGCCAGGCCATCTCGCGAGCGCCCTTGCAGCTTGCGGATGTCCCGCGCCGAGATCAGGGGAGACTTGAGCCGATTCCACGTGCACGACCGTGACCAAACGCATCTCTGAAGGGTATTGGAGTCTCCACGAACGTTCAAAATAGGGACATCGACCAAGCATAAGGAGTTACGGTTCTTTTGTCTGTGATTGCAGCACTTACGCTTGGCACCTTCATTGCTTGCGTGTTTGTGTTTTGCGCTCCTGTTGCTGCTCCTCGAAGAGAGGCTAGTTGCCAGCGTGAGATGCGAAGGGGCATGAAGAGAGAAGCTTGTACAAAGCCTAGTTGGTCCCTGCCCAAGCAGCTGTTGCTTCTCCTTGCCCCCTTTTAAAGCAACTAGCGTGAAACCTCGAGCAGCTAGCAAGCGCTGCATTACTCGAACTTACCACTCGAGCTGCTGACTCGAATCGCCACTCGACCGTATCAGATTCCTTGCATGGGAGTTTACGTGTGTACAAGTATGTATGTATGATGTGTGTGTGTGTGTGTGTTTATGATGAGTGTGTGTGAGTGTGTTCGTGTGGAATGGGTGTATAATATGCGTGTCATATGTGAATATATACATATATATATATATGTATGGCAGAGAGAGCTGTGTGGCAGAGAGAGCTGCGTGATGCGCGCGCGTGTGTGAGAGAGAGGGAGGAGTTGTGTGAGGTTGGTGCATGCGTGTGTGTCTCTGTGACAGTGTATCTGGCTGTTGTTTGTGTGTGTGCGTAACAAATGGCAATGTGTTTCAACAGAAGGCAAGAAATACTATGCACGTGTTTGATCCATTTGCACATATTGACATTCAGGGTTCCACGGTGGATATTGGCCGTTCGCAACTTCCGCAGCAACTGCTTCACCAGGGACTCGCGAGTGTCTCTGCTGCCACCCCCTGCTGCGCTTAAACATAAATGGTCTCTGGGTTGCTCAGAGACTCCGCACACACACGCACACACATGCACACACGCACACACACACAGACAAACACAAATACACAAACGCAGACACAAACACAAACACAAACACACAAACACACACACACAAACACACAAACACACACACAACCAATCACACACACACACACAAACGCACACACACACAAACACACACACACAAACGCACACACACACACACACACACAACTGAACACACACACACGCGCGCGCAGGCGCGCGACACGCACTTATGACACAGTTGACGTGGACACATCATACATACACAGATCGCGCAGTGCGCGCAGTTATCACGCATATTCACACCCACATCACGTACACACACCCACACACCCACGCACACACGCACGCACGCGCACACACACACACAAACACACGCACAAACACACCCACACTCACACCCACACCCACACGCGCACCCACACGCGCACGAGCACGCGCACGCGCACGCGCACGTGCACACGCACGCGCACGCGCACACGCACGCGCACGCGCACACGCACGCGCACAAGCACACGCACGCGCACACGCTCGCACACGCACAGGCGCAGGCACACGCACACGCACACAAACACACCCACACCTACACCCACACCCACACCCACAACCGCACGCGCACGCGCACGCACGCGCACGCGCACGCGCACGCGCACGCGCGCGCACGCGCACAGCGCGCGCACGCGCACGCGCACATGGCGTTGCTGCGCGCAAGCGCACGCACACGCGCACGTCACGACTTGCGCCTTGCCCGCACGCTCACGCGCACCCTGCGCGCTGTGCGCATCTTGCCTTGCACCTACACTGCACTTGCACGCGCGCACTGTCTGCTTCTTAGGCTGCAAGCCTGCAAGCGCCTGCCTGGTTCCTGGACGCAGGACCTGGACCTGGGTTGGATCACAGTCCTGGACTGCTGGACAGTCACGGATCTGGGTCAGGACACTGCACTTGCACACACGCACGCACGCACGCACACACACGCACACGTACACCACACACACACACACACACATGGCACCAGCTGCTGCAAACACCTGCTGACACAGACACAGACACAGTCACTCACAGACACAGACACAGTCACACACACGATCAGACACACACACACACACACACATGCACACGCACACACACACACACATACACACACACACACACGCACACACACCCACACAAAAAAACACACACACACACACACACACACACACACACACACACACACACACACACACACACACACACACACACACACACACACACACACACACACACACACACACACACACACACACACACACACACACACACACACACACACACACACACACACACACACACACACACACACACACGCACACACACACACCACTGCACACACACACACACACACACTGCCACACGTTGCACACACACCACAATATACTCACGCCTGCCTGCCGCACGCACGCTTGCACGCCTTGCACTTGCCTTCCTGCCTGCCTTGCCTGCGCCTGCCTCCTGCCTGCCTGCCTTGCATTGCACGCTTACGCACGCCTGAGCCCACCTGAGCCTACGCACGCTTACTGCAGCACGCCCAACGCATACACATGAACATGCATACGCTTGCACTGCAATGCGCATGCCATGCCTGCCGCTGCTTATCAGCAGCGCATCGTTTGCTCACGCTGTGCCGCTGCACAGCACGCACGCGCACGCACGCAGCGCACACGCATACGCGCACGCGCTGCATCCACATGCCGCCGCATCGCGCCACGCCGCATGCGCATGTGCACATGTCCCGCAACCCACGTCGCAACGTCGCATGCACGCCCGCACGCGCATGCCCGCGCCCACCGCACGCCCGCACCCGCAGCCCGCGCCCGCCGCCCGACCCGCGCCCGCGCCACGCACGCGCCGCGCGCCCGCCGCCGCCGCGCGCGCCACACGCCCACGCGCGCTTGCCGCTCGCCGCCCGCACCGGCGCACGCCCGCGGCGCGCCGCGCCCGCAGCCGCGCGCACGCGCTCGCCGCCCGCCCGCGCCGCGCGCCCCGCGCGCGCGCCCGTCCGCGCGCCCGCGCGCCCGCGTCTTCCCGCATGCCCGCGGCCCGCGCCCCCGCGCGCAAACCGCGATCGCCGCCGCTTCCGCGCGCGCGGGGCGCCACGCGCTTGCTTGCGCGTAACGCGCCCCCGCCTTCACACGCCCGCGCGCGCCCGCGCCCCGCGCCGCGCCGCGCCCGCGCTACGACCGCGCCCGCGCCGCTCGCGCCGCGCCCGCGCCACGCGCCCGCGCCACGCGCCGCCCGCGCCGGCGCCCGCGCCCATGCGCGCCCGCGCCGCGCCCGCGCCGCGCCCGCGCCCGCGCCGCCCGCGCCGCCGCGGCCGGCGCCCGCGCCGCGCCCGCGCCGCCGCGCCGCGCCCGCCGCGCCGCGCCGCGCCGCGCCCGCGCCGCGCGCGCCGCGCGCGCGCACGCGCGCACGCGCACGCACGCGCGCGCGCGCACACGCGCACACGCACGCACACGCGCACGCACACGCACGCACATCGCACCGAACGCCTGCGCTGCGCACGCACGCACACGCACGCACACGCACACGCACACACACGCACACGCACCATGATAAAGCGGCCTGCGCCTGCCCCCTGCTTGTACTGCCTGCCTGCCTTCTGCCTTGCCTTTGCAACCTGCCTTGCGCGCTACCGCCTGCAGCCTCTTGTGCCTGCACATGCACGCTGCACACGTTCGGGAGGACGCACACGCGCACACGCGACGCGCGCACGCGCAACGCGCACGCGCGCACGCTGAAGCACACGCGCACACGCGCACACGCGCACACCTGCCTGCGCACACGCGCACACGCCACACGCGCACACGCGCACGCGCGCACGCGCACACGCGCACACGCGCATGCGCACGCGCCACACTGTGGCGCGCACACGCTGCACGCGTACCCACGCAGCCCACGCGCCCAGCGCCCACGCGCCCACGCCACAGCCCACGCGCCCACGCGCGCAGCACGGCGCTGGTGCCGCGCACACGCTGCGGCGCGCAGGCGCACCCGCGCGCACGCGCGCGCGCGCGCGCGCGCTCACGCGCACGCGCGCGCACGCGCCACGCGCTCACCATTTCTCCCACCGCCTGCCTGCGCCCCGCCGCCGCGCCACCCAGGTATGCGCACGCACTGCGCGCCGCAAGCATGCGCCGATGCAGATGCAAATGCAGTTGCAGACGTAGACCGGCAAGCAGACACAGACACACGCACACACACACACACAAACATGGCACACACAGACACACAACACAGACTGATCGAGCAACCTCTATTTGAATGGAGCTCTGGCAAAACGCTGCAAGGTGGTACTTACGATTGCTGCTCTCCTCAGCGCAGACGCGGCCTAAGAATGCCACGGGGCTGGGATGAGATGCATAGCACCGGTGATGAAAGTCTGAACATGGGGTTGCTTCCTAGGTGATGACTTTGATTGGCCTTAGGGTACTTTGAGCGCGTGATATGTGGCCTGTCTTTGTTGGAGCCGGAACCCTTCATGGGTTTGCTTTGAATGAAAACCATACGGAGCACCACCATGGTTTTGTCAGAGGAAGGCGGGGGCTTCAGAATTTTAACTCCTTCATGTAGATCAGTCACAGCGCAACCCCCAAAAAGGAACGCGCAGCACTTTTGAACCGAGACCGAGTCCGAGAGAGTGGCTAAAACTCCCACAACCGAAGGCAGGCAGCGCTACAAACACAGCCCCACACCTGGGTCTGTTTGCCTGGGAAACCCACACTTCTGTGCAGCTAGAGCTCTTCACTGCAATTTTTGCCTTGGATGAGTCATGTCAGATGGATCAGGGTTTGGAGTCATCCCACGGGATTTGGACTCATCCCACTTTCCAAACCACTTTATGGGAAGTACGGAAAAAGAAGCCCCGCAACTCCCAAGCCAACTCACATTTCAAGCCCACACCCCCCCTGGCAACGCCGCCGACGGCTGCCGGTTTCACAACCCGTCAGGACCGGTTCTTTCCTTTCTGGCTATGAACGGGGTCCAAGCATCCGAAGGCTGCCGCATATATTAGTGTGTCTTTTTAGGGGTCCCCCCCCAAAAATGGGTAGTTTCCTAAAACCACCAACAAATGGGTACCCTCAAAAAAGACATGCTTTTTGGCACTCTTGCTTGGTGTGGCTGGTTTCTTGGCAAGCGTTCTCCAGCCACGAGGTGTGCGCGGTTTGCGCAGTGTCCAAGCTGGTGGATCTCGGCTGGATCGACCGGGAGGCCTGTGGCCTGCTTCCGCCTTCCCTGAAGAGCGTGGCCATAGGGAGGAGCCCAATCACCTGAGGCGGTAAACCATATCCTGCAAAGAGCATGCAAACATAAGGAACAACCACGAAGACTGTTTTGTTGAGTGATAAATCATCACCTGCTTGCTGAAAGTGGGAGGAGCCTCCAGATGGCATGCACGGGAGAAATGGCCTATGCCCCGCACAGGTTTTTCTGCCATTTTGGGCGAGGCTGCGCCGCTAGTTTGATGAGGACCAAAAGAACAGTCCAAAGTCAAGGCATTCGGCAGTTCTTTCCGCACGCCCTTGCCCGCACGCCCTTGCCCACGTTTGGCTAGCAGCAGTTCAGTCCGTTTCGCCCCACATGGCGTGACAGCCTCCCGGCTCCCGCGCCTTCGTCTTGCGCTGTCCGCGCGGGGAACCTCGCGCGCCACCCGCGGCGATGGCAGAGCCGGAGGCGGAGGCAGAGGCCGCCGCCGCCGTGGCGGCCACGGCGGCGGCGGCGGCGGCGGGGACGAGCCCAGGGATGGCGATGCCGTCGATGGGCGCCGTTCCGGGCATGGACCCCGCGCAGTACTCTGCCTGGCTGCAAGCGCTGCAAGCGCAGCAGGCGGGGATGACCCAAATGTGGCGTTCAAATGCGTATGGGTCAAAATGAAACCACAGGGACCGCAGGTTTTAGTCCTTGGTTTCAGCTACCAGGTTCCATTTTGGGTACCTATTTTTGACCCACAGCCAAACGGCTGGGCCATGGGATGCTTGTGACTGGTCTGGTTGCGAGTGTTGGGACAGAATGGAAGCCCTGAGCTGAGTTCAGAGGGCATGTGAGTTTCCGCTTTTGGGAAGGTGGTGGCGCAGCAGATGTACCTGCAGCAGCTGGCAGGGTCGGGGCTGCGCCTTGGCTGATTTGCGATGCATCTTGACCAAGTGGTGGTTTGGAGTTTGGTTTTTGATCCGAGCCCCTGCCTCTTGAGGGTCAAAACAAACGCTTCCCCCTTGTCACAGGCTCCACCACAGAAAGGGAACCTGGAGCCCCAAGCCAACTTCTCATGTCCCATCCCCAATCTGAGCCCAAAGCCATGGCCACCCCAGGCTTTTTGAAGGCCACTGAACCCGTGTGACCATCAAGCTCCTCCTCCACTCCCCCCCAAAAAAAAGAGACAACAACCACAAACAACAAAAACATGAAAAGTCCTTGGGCCCCATAATACCTCCGCCTCCGGCCCCCGCCATCCCCCCAAGGCCCCCCGGGCCCCTCCCGAGGATCGCGGTGCCACAAGGTGTCCCTGGCCTTCAAGCCCTGCCAGGCGCTACCGGCCTGGCAGGTCCTGGCGTGGTTTTCGGGCTCCGAGATGGTGGGCTTTTTACCTGGTGGCTTTCCTCAAAACACCAACCAAGAGATGCTAGCATGGCCCGGCATGGAGAAAAGAGACTCGCATCTGGTCAGGGAAACAAGTTTCAACAGGTAAGAAGGTTCCAATCGCTTGCAAGGACAATATCACGTGTGTAAGGCTCCGAAAGGAGCCTTTTTTGTTAGAACAAATAGGGGTCACCTCAATTTTTTGTGGGCCGTTTCGCATGCGAGGAATGGGCATTGAGCATGCCACCCCGCGCTTAGTAGTGGCCAGTTCTATTGTCTTTGGGACGGGTGGCTTGGTGGGGTTTAAAGCCTTGAGCTTCGGAGGCATAGGCGTCTTTTTTTGTTGTTTTGGTCGAACAATCGATGGGTTTCCGTGGCTTACCTGGTTTAAATTCATCTATGAGGGAAACCCATCTATTTCCATCCTGAAAGGACACCTATGTTTGGCATCTTGAGCTTGCCGGCACGGAGTGGCCATCGTATCTCGGTGAAGGTCAGGGCTGTTTATTCTGGGGGTTGATTCCTTTTCCATTCTTTCCAGCCATCGTTCTTTTCAAAAACCGATCGCCATTTCCCAAGGGTTTTGGGTGGTTTTCTAGAAAGAAGGATCCCCAGAAAGATTGGGGAAGTTACCCCTAGATTTATGGCAATCCTCATAGCCTTTGACATCTCTGAAGGAAACCAAACGGGGTCCAACTTAGCTTTGACACAAGCCCGCGTGCTTACTCGGGGGCGCACACACACACACACAGCTAGAGACTCCTAGAGAAGCCATTCATTATCAAATATCTACCTTATACAACATGACATTGACAAGAAATACTCCCTTCCCCTTTTGCCAACAAGGGGCCTTTCCAGATTACAACAAAAACATGCGGTTTTCCTGGGAGGGGGGGGGGGGGGAAACAGCATTTATCAGAAACACCTAGTCTTATGATTCTGCAAAACCCGCGGAGCCGTAGGTTGGCTTCAGACCTTCGCGGTGCCACCGAAGACGAACACAAACCACAGAGCAAAGAGTCTTACACGGGGGGGATCCCCATGGATCCACTTCCTTTTGGTTTTTCATGCCCCCCGCTTTTCATTTTCTAGGGGAGCCCCAGAAATGGGTTTTGAGTATTTCCTAGTGGGTTTCCCTTTCAAACCTATCAAAAAGGGGTACTAGCTCTAAACAAAAAAACACACACCGAGGCTTTTCTAGGCGCCGAAAGTGTGACGAAGAGTTGCCAAAGCCTTTTCGCCCTCAAACCAAACCAAAAATCCAATGCCTATCCCACAAAGTTGTCATCCTTCTCACGACCTGCAAGGGCGGAGAAGCATGACCGACACCCCCAAAGGGTCCAAATGCCTTGTAAGGATGCACTTAAGGGGTCCTATGATTTCAACAAGGTACCAAGGCTTTTTCGAGGCCTCGGGAAAACGACTTTGTCAGCAAGGTACCAAGAGCCTGGAGGAAACAAGAAAGCAAGCCCCCAGCTGTTTGTTTGAAGGGAGCCGAAAAGAGAGCTGGGTCTTCAAGTCGGCTTCTTTTAACCGGGAGAGGAGGTCGCTCGGGGTTTCCCGTTTCCCTCGCCGCGTGAGGCGTCGCAGGTGTCGCAGGTGTCCCGGGTGTGGCGAGTGTCGCGGGGCTCCCCGGCCTGCTCCGAGCCCAGCCTGCCCCAGCTCCGCGAGTGGAGGGCCCCACGCGCCCTGACCGAGACGTGGCGTCGGGACTGGTCCGGCGGGGGTGGCAGAGAAAACATGGCTGGTGGTTTCCAGTCTTTAAAGTTCCCCCCCCCCCCCCTCAAAGTAAAAGGTGCTTTTCGGATGGTGGCGTCCCTTTGAACTAATGAGAAGAAGGGTACTTCGAAAGAAATGACGGTCATGACCATGGGAACATGTTGTTAGTACTTGCTCAGTCCCTTGTATCATGTCCTTTTTTGTGCTGGGTGGGTACATGCTTGGCTGGCTGACAGATCCAAGGTTCCACTTCAAACATGGCTTCTGGGAATTTGGTGCCGCCAGTTGTGTTGGTTGACATCAAAACAATTGGCGGTGCTTTGCAAGTCCCCCACTTGCGAGGTAGGTGCCGATGAAAAATAAGAATGGCAGGTCCAGGGGCTTCCGACCGTCAGGATCCGAGCTTCTTAATTTTTTCCCCTACAGTGCCACTGTGGATGGACGGAATCCGATTCGCACCACCGTTCAGAAACGCAGGAATGATGGTTCAATGGGTTCAACCATGGTTTCAAAGTGGTGCGAACGGATTTCGTCCATCCACAGTATTACAACGGATTGCGCTGGCCAGTGTTTTTGCCACCAGACCGAGCCAGCTCCAACTTGGAGGTGGCCGGCTTTCCATTTGGGGCGGTGGGTCACAATTTGTTTCTTCTCTGGTACCCTTTGTGTTTGGTTGGCTTTATCCAAGGGCCACCAAAGGACAGTCACTACCAGTTTTGGAGGTTTCAGAGTTTTGAGCGAAGTTGCCATGTTTGACGTTCTCTTTTGTTGGCTTCATCGGGAATGCAGCTCCGGGTTTCTTGTGAGGTACACGGGGCAGGTGGTGGACTACAATGAGGACACTTTGGGAGTTGCCGGGGTCTGGGGTTCTGGGGCCCCTGGCAGTTGGTTGAATTTGTATGCGCCTAACATATTTTTAAGCAGCTGCGGTTATGCAGGTTTTGCTTCAAATCTGCACTTGCCAGTGTTCCAAATCTTGGGTACTGGCTTTTGAGCCACAGCGATGTGGGCGCGGTGCTTAGAAGCACAAAATGCCTGGAGTCTAAGCTCCGAACGTCGAATGAACGGCCGGAAAGCACTGCCAGGGAACGTTGAGCTCATCGGCTTGCGGTGGCACAGGGATCCAAGGAGGAAAGGTTGTGGCTTGAGCTGTTCTATTTGAGCCACCTCAAAAACTTGTTACATGCTCACTTGGGTGTTTCTCTTTTTTTGTTTTGTCTCTCCCAAAAGGAGTTCCCAGATATTTCGTGGGCTTCCTGAAGCAAGAAGCAGGCTGATGAAGCGGACGTTCTTTTTGGGGAACCCCGTTCATTTGGTGGGTTTAAAGGGAGAACCAACTGGACAACTTCCAGCCTTAAAACAGACGCACCCATTCGGACAATTCTGTGACAGCAACTGTTCAGCTGATCTGGGCTCTTTGCCGACAATTGCGATGTGGCTGGCACTTTTGAACCGCTCTCCGATCGCGCAGGACAAGGGTTTTGGCTTCATAGAGTGCAACGACACGCAGGAGATTTATGGCGACTTGGATCGTTTCAAGGTGAACGAGTTGCGAACAAGAGGAGACCGGGTCCCGGATCGATCTAAGCAGAACCCAACCTGGTTGATTTTATGTCCAAGGCTTTATCTATTTGTTTGTTTTGTTTCTTTTTTGGAGGGGGTGTTCAGATGGAGGGGTTTTCACACCCGATTGATAGGACGGGTTTGTTAATCCGGGGTCAACATCAATGCGTCTTTGGTCAGAAGCTTGGACACCATGCCCCAAAAAGGGCCAGAAACCAGCCGTTTCGCCAATAAGCCCTTCCGGTTCAGAAAGCTTTAGATTGGCGCCAGTGCACAAACCAAACTGCGGAGTCTTCGCATGTCGCATATGTCTCTGCGCTCGGACTAGAGACATTGGCAGTTGGGTAACCAATTGCTTGACCTGTTTTTTTTCCACAAGTTATTCAGCGGCAAGCGAAAGACCTGGGAAGAAACAAGTTGAGGGACATGACTGTGCATGGACCAAAACGGCTCATCTCTGACACTTGTTCGCTTCCTGCAAGTACTTCACAATGACTCTTTGTTCCAGAAAGTGTGCCACCAATTCCATGTTTGTTCGGAGGGCACACCAGGGTAAAATCAGATGGTACAATTCCCTTTATGCGGCAAAAAGGTGACTAAAACCATGGGGGGTCAAGGTAGCCAGTTTCCATTCCGTGGGCAAACATCTTTTTGGTGATGACCAGTGGGGAAATTGTGCCATCTGCCTTCACCTCGCTGCCTCGTTTTGTGTCTAACTCTGCACACGGGACCCAGGCAAAGACGTCTTCCTCCTGCGGAGTTCCTTGAACGGCCTCATCGTGAGCACGGGTGACCGGGCGCGGCGCTCAGCCCGATGCGGCCCGATGCCCGAAAATTCGGCCAATCGACAAATGAGGGGCTTTAACTAAGCTCAGGTGGTATCCCCAACAGCTGGGCGCTGAAGGTCTGAAGGTCTAGGATGTGATTGCTTGATTTCAGCTGTTCTGGATAAAGGATGAGTCTTAGGGGGACGGTGCAGTGCTCATTTGGGACAGTCGGACAGTGCTCAGCAAGCCAGATCTCAGGTAGTCTTTCGTGTCGGTCCCAGTTGAGCACAGTTGCGAGTTGGACCTTTTCCGGTTTTAGGCGCAACCTGAGTGTGCAATGCTGATCACTTTCCGGGCCCTCCTGATAACCAGCTGGATACTTTGCGCTACACCGTCCCCTTTTGAAAGATAGGCAAGCAGGAAAGTGTATTTTAGGGAATTTGGGGGGACGCAGATTGGAGGGACATTGCCAGCACTGCCTTCGACAGGGTTCCCTATATGCTTTCGTTCAAGGGCGATCTCAAACATTGCCCTTTTTGCGCCAACTTGGTTTGGGTTGTTCTTTTGGCTGCCCTTTAAATCGTTTCCCCAAACTGGTGTCGAGCCTCACAATTTACACAAACCCACGGAGCCCGCGGATCCTAGATGAAGGTGTTTTTTTTGTTTTTGTTTGGGTCTGTCCCCTTTTTTGGAGTTGGTGTCCTGTTTTGTTTTGATTTAAAGGGACACCAAAAGGACAACCAACATTTAGGGGAACCTTAAGAAAGGCACACCCTGTTCAAGTTGTATTTTCGTTTAGTGATTCTTGAGTTGGAGCCCCAAAACAATTGCCGTTTTGCCTGGTTTGATTGCGTTTGATTTGGGGCCATAGTAGAGCCTCTTTTTTTCCCACATTTCCATGTTGGAACCAACGGTCTCGGGCAAAAATAATGGCATGCTGTCACAACTCGGGGTTCCCATTCGCCGCGCATCGATTCCCTCGAAACCACAGGTTGGTGCGGTCCGCTTCTCCTCGCCCTGTTCCGGTTTCGCTGATCCTTTCTGGACAAACTGAAACTCGGGCGGGGCATCGCGCCCGACCTGGCAAAACACGATGTGGCGAAGAAGAAGAAAACAACACCACGCTCCCCGAGCTCCCCTTCCCCTCGGCTCGGGTGGGTTTGGCCAAAACACAACTCGGAGAGCCTTCCCCGCCTTCGCCTTCGGCCTTCGCCACGGCGGTTTAGTCGGTTGAGTCGGCGGTTTAGTCGGCGGCGTTTGAGGTGAACTTCAAGGTGGAGAAGGGCATGAAAGGCCCCAAGGCCATCGAAGTGGAGGTCGTGGCGCCTTCGAACCAGAAGAGAGAGATTTTTTTTTTTTTCGCTTTTTCCTTCGGAGGGGTGGATTTGGGGAAGTTGCTTGAGGGTTAGCCAGGGGTTGGCCAGGGGTTGGCCGGGGGTTGGCCGGGGGTTGGCCGGTGGGAAAGAGAAAAGGGGTTCCTGTGAAGCGATTTGGAAGGTTGAATGGATGGGCTTTGGGAAGTTTGGAGGCAAGGTATGGAGTTCGAGAGGTGCCGCAAGGTGTGTCATTTGGTCAAGGGATTTCTCAGTCCTCGATAGAAACTGCCGGGTCGAAATCGGCTGAATTTGCTCCAGTTGTTCCCCTCCCGTTTATGTTTGAAAGGGCCTGCCGCCTGGTGTCAAAGGACTACGTGCTTAAATCACTTTCATTGGCTTAAATACACATATCTTCTGTCCCGCAGTTGGTTTTGAGGGGATTCTGTCACTACCGGATTTTTTTTTTTGACTGGACTCGAGCAAAGATAACATTTGAAACCTTTGCACAGAAATGGTCCTCAACTCATCGACCCGTTGGCAACCCCGCATATTATATATTATATATATAATGATAATTAACATGATCGTTATATACGTGCACACGACTTCTTAGGGGCAAAATCTGAGACCTCGTGGGAACTACAAAGGCCAATGGTTTGGCAGAACTTGGGTCTTTTATCATATATTGCCAGCACACACACACACACACATGTTCTTATGCAGAGAGAGTGAGAGAGAGATCGAGAGAGAGAGAGAGAGAGGCACTTACACATGTAGACATACACAATGTTCACATGTACAAATAACATGCGTGTAATAACGTGTATGTGTATAATGTAGACATACATGGAGTACATAGTCATCAATGTGACAGACATATCTATATAAATATATGTACATACATACATACATACATACATACATACATACATACATACATACATACATACATACATACATACATACATACATACATACATACATACATACATACATACATACATACATACATACATACATACATACATACATACATACATACATACATACATACATACATACATACATACATACATACATACATACATACATACATACATACATACATACATACATACATACATACATACATACATACATACATACATACATACATACATACATACATACATACATACATACATACATACATACATACACCGACTTAACATATGCATATGTATATTTCCTATCTGTTATGCATACCTACCATACAAACATGTATTTGTTCGTATATACACAAAACAAGCCGAGCTTCGCAAAGCGCTCCGGGAAAAACTAAAAAGAGAAGAAAAGAGAAGCCGACGCAGCGAGGAGAGGATACAGGACATGGCGGAGCGGCTGCCCACCTACTGGGGCCGGGTGAAGAACTTCGACAACTTCCGAGGCCTCGGCTTCATCGAGTGCGAGGAGACGAAGGAGGCCGACGTGGAGTTCGGTGGTTGGGGGGTGTGGCGAGAGAGATGGTTTTTGTCGAAGTCGAACGTGGTGCGGGGGTGGTGGGAGTTGGGTGGTGGGAGTTTGGTGGTGGGTGAGGGATGGATTCAGACACGCTCACATAAAAGGTGGCAGGGTGGCAGGGGTGGCAGGGGGGTGGCAGGGGTGGCAGGGGTAGCAGGGGTAGCAGGGCTGGCAGGGGCAGGGGTGAGGGGTGGCAGGGGTGGGGGTGGCAGGGGTGGGGGTGGCAGGGCTGGCAGGGGTGCAGGGGTGGAGGACACGCCCATGGTGCTTCCCCCGTTTTTCCTTGTACACATGCAGAGCTACATATCCTTACCTAGCGTATCTGGGTTCACGGGGCATATTGTCATTTTTCCTTGGTATTCTCTTCGGGGCTGTGTGGCCTTGCTTTGAGACCTGCACACTTCCCGTATTTGAAGACGCCCCTCGTCGCCATGTCAGATGGTATTGGGTTCCTGGTGCGAGGCCCACATTGGCATGGAAAGCATGTTGCTTTTCCTTTTTGCCTGTGGGTCCATGCCGCTTTTTCGGTGGAACGGATGGGCACAAGATCGATCGACTGGCTCCACTGAGCCTACTTGCGTTGCGGGTGATTTCGAGGTTTTCGGTGGCTTCTCAGGGTCTCTTTCTTGCTGGGGGAACTTCTTTTACCCATCGGTGTCCCAAGTCGTTAGACCGAAGAGCCGACGGCTTCGTCAGGTGTGGCTCCTTTAGGGATTTAGACCCCAGGATTTCGGCTTGCCTTTTGGTTTCCATTTGCCACGACAGGGAGGTACCAATTCCTCAAAACCATGTTGACCCCGGATTGCCGAGCCTCACAAGGTTTCTCCCCCTATCAGCACACCTGAATTGAGGGACCAACTCCCAAGAAATACACAACATTGGACACTCCCATATCAAGCATCCTAGAAACCGACCAGACGTTCTGCTTGAAACCACCGAGCAACCAAAAGGGGGGGGGGGGCAACTTGCCAACAAACCAAAGCAATGCCACAGCTTGGGTTCGATTTTTGACACCACCAACAGCGGAAACCGGAAAGGGGGGGGGGGGGGAATGTAGAAAAGGCTGATTTCAGGGGGGGGGGGGTTGATTTTTTTTTTTTTTTTTTTTTTTTTTTTTTTTTTTAAATTTCGTATTTCAACAAGTGTTCTATCTTATCCGTTTTTAAAAGGCTGATTCTGGGGCCAAGAAATAATGATATGAATGAGGTAACGAATTGGTGATTTGGTCCCCTGTTTCGTTCCAGATTTCAACTTTTAGTTTTATTGATTGAAAGAGGTTAGGACTTTCTGTGGTTTCATAGATTGGCTTTTGGGCGGTGCATTTGTTTATTCGCTCGTCGCCCTTGGTTCGCCCACTTCGACTTCATCCACATCTTCTCCGTTAGCCGGGACGCCCAGGACTTCTGAGTTTGTCAAGAATGCTTGCCAAAGAACAAGGTCTCTGGACACTTGTACATCCGGCTTTGGGTCCTATGGCCTTCGGACCTGGTCTGTGGCTTTTGGGATAGGCAACCTTTATACCGCGTGGCATACTGAGGCTCCAAGGAATGGGGTTTCAATCTTAAGTTGCTCAACTCCTAACAATTTAGCAACTTCGTTTTCGTGCGCTAAGACAACTCTTTTAACGCGTTTAGTTGCAACTTCACACAATTAGGCAGCAAGCCATGGCAACGGCTGGCGAGTGGCCAGTGGTGTGTCCAAGAGGCGGCGGTCCGATGTGGAGCGACAAGAGCTCGCTTCCAGGATGCCAGTCTGGAGACGACTACGAAAGATACATCAGAGAGCTACTGACTGGCTCACGCGGCGATCAAGCCGACAAGCGCAAGGTACAGGCAGAGCTGACTGAAACTCAGCGTGAAGCGCTGAATGAGTTGAAGTCTAAAGCAATTGAGAATGCCCGCAGACATACTGGGCAAGAGCTCTGGAAGCGATTGTACGGGAACAATCAGGGCAATGACCGACAAACCGGCTGCGCATCAGTGGACATCGTGATGGAAGAGGACAAGGATTTGTTACAATGTCTGGGCGCAGGTGCGGAGATGTTGTTTGGAGTGGCAACTCTCTCAGCTGTACGGTTTTGGAAGTGACAGTCCATGGAGCGTTGTTCTATGTGAAGTGCTTTCAGCTTGAAAAGTTTCTGACGATCTGCGCATCACAGAACTCAATGGCAATGCCACCAGCCGCCGCGCTTGTGGTCAACCGGAAACCAATTGAGTGCCGCGAGGAGTGGATGGAGGCCATCAAACAGTTCCCCAAACTTCTGGCCCTGGCAGATCAGGGCAACCTCAGGATTGCCTATTGCCCACATTCGTTTCACCATGCCGAGTGCCGGCAAGCGATTGCCGAGTACCGGCAATCGATTGCCGAGAACCGGCAATCGATTGCCGAGAAGGACCAAACCATTGCCAGGGCTAGGATGGCGATTGCCATTTTTACCCTTGTGTTTGCTTGGCAGGTTCTGCAGAAGCTGTTTCCCAACACCGCGAAAGGCTCGGAACTTTGAACTTGCTGTACGGCTCATGGTCTCATCCAGGAGATGAGAGCCAGGAGACATCATCACTGGCCCAACAAGTTGCGGAGGAATTCATCCAGTCTCACCGCACAGCCCCTTCTCCAATGGAGACGGGATAGTAAACCAGACGCATCGCAGTGAACAAATGCTGCTCCGCAGCATCCTTTCACCATTTTCACAAAAGCCTTGTGCTCTTTTCACGGAAACCCTTCACCATGGGGGTGAAGACTGCCTTTCACCAAAGGGATGAAAGCACCTTTCACCATGTGCGTGAAGAGACCCCTTTTTAAACGTAATTTCTACCCTTTCACCTGTGCCCCTTCCACCCTTTCACCTGTGCCCCTTTCACCACTTTCACGTGTGCCATTTCACCACTTTCCCCGTTCCGTGTAAACCCTTTCCAGATAGGATTTCTCGACCGTCCTGAGGCTTGGAAGACAGCGACCTCTTCGTCTACGATGCTTTCGTCAATGAGGTTTCCTTCAACTCTCAACCAATAAACAAGGTCACGCCGCCATTAGCGCCGCTGGCCGTTTCGCACAGCGGAACCGAGCCCTTTTTCCCTCCATCAGTGATGTCCTCAGCTGTGAAACAAGGCTGGCATTGCAGCCCATAAGTCCCCTCTACAGTTTCGTCGCCACTGCCAAGAGTAGATCCACGTCCGCAAGTTTCCATTGATGAGCTTACTCTTAGGGTCGCTCGCCGCTATCTCAGAAGGATGTGCTTTTTCATGTCCTGCCAGCTGCGGTCGATCCATTGCGTCCCCACAGTCACATATTCATCAGGTTTCGCAGGCAGAGGCACCGCGCGTGACATGGGGGGTATCTGGTTCTGGTGTGAGATCTCGCTGCTCTTCCCACTCAGCATCCCACCTCTCCCAAAGTGTGTCTTCTCGGGTAGACGTGTGCAAGTCATCATCCGTTCCAGACTCATCATGACCCTTGTGGTCATCGTGAGAGACAAGGTCAACCTGCGGTTCCCGGTTTTTTGCGATATTGAAATACAAAGATTTGTACTTCTTGGTGTGCGGACTGTCGTCCAGATGAGCTGTGCCACGTACCCCAAATACAGAGGCTCTGCGGATACTGCGGATTGGTCAAAGGCAGGTGAAGGCTGCTTGCAACCGCTGCCAAAATCCGGAGCGTCAACATCTTCAGCAGACATGTACGCAGTCCTGAGTCTTCGGAAAATAGAGATGGTGAAAAATAGAAGGCTCTGATCACCCAACCACCCCCCCAAACCCCACCTCAAAAACATGCATGCTAGACCGTCGGCGGCCAAGGCAAGGGTCTCATGAAGCTGGGACAAACAATCCGCCATCCGGTCCTGCATGTCAGTCTGGGCAGCCACGTGAAAACTGCGAGCGCCTGTTGTCAGCGGTCGCTGAGACCAACATTTAAAGACAACTAAGGCGGCCTGAATTTCCGCAGGCAGAGTGGATCGAGTGCGCGCATAGCGAAGCCAAGCGTCAGGCAGACAGCGCCTTCCCCGCAAAAGGCTTTGCAAGTCATGCTGCGCCTGCGCAGCAGCCCGCACTATGGATGAGACAGCATCATTTCGAGCAGCCACGGTTTCCACAGGTTCTCGCTGCCGGCATGCTAGGAGTGGCGGCAAGCTTACGCATGCCAGTCGCAAGAGGAGCACAAGAGCTAGGCACTGCGTTTCTTGGGAGGAGCCCGCCATCTGCGGCATGTGTGCAAATGTCAAGATCCCAGAAAGTCATGCGCAACGTCTCAAGTCCATGCACAAAATCCCAGAAAGATAGCTGACAGCCTTGAGTCTGAAGCATTGAAATGATTGCCCCCCAACAAACTGCACAGCTGAAAGGAACGAAGAAACCCCACCCCGCCCCACCCCCGCACCCCCCACCCCACCCCGTGAGCTGTGTGCGGCCGTGCCAGTGGGGAACACGCGAAGCACTTCTTGTGAACGCTACCACCCCACCCCACCCCCCACCCCACCCCGTGAGCTGTGCGCGGCCGTGCCAGTTGGGAACACGCGAAGCACTTCTTGTGAACGCTACCGCCCCACCCCACCCCCCACCCCACCCCAACTTGCCAGTCAAGAAAATGAGCGTTTCGGCTCACGCCGCTAATGGCGGCGTGAGCATAAACAAGGGTAAACTCTCGCCAATTTGTCATTTCAATGTTTTGAGCCCAAGCCCATTTTTGAAGGGTCTCTTCTCATCAACCACTTCAACTCCACCTTCCACAAAACCACCAAAACAAGGGCATCATCCACCAATTACAAAATAACCCAAACCCCCAAACCCTAAAAAACAACAAAATCCATTTCAAGCTCATCACCAACAACCCCAATTTCAAGTTCAAGCCCAAACCCAAACCCACCCCTTCATCCATCCCTGTTTGTCAGAAGGTTCGTCTATATCGACATCACTGCTGGTGATGCTGGTTGCTGGTGACGCTGGTTGCTGGTGATGCTGGACTAAAACAAACTAACAAATATTTCACTTATCAAGTCAGTAGGGATTATATATAGATATATCTATATTTCTTCCTGTTTATGCTTCACATATCCATCACCCCAATCAACCTTTTACCACATGGCAATCGTTGTGCCGTTTCAAAGTGTCTTCCAGTTACTACCTTCCCACAATCCTCTTTACATAATGGTTTGGGTTTCATGTTTCAATGTTTGACCACAACCTCGTTCGCTTCCTGTAGTTCATACCGTATTTACAGTAATCCACATCATAGTATCTTAATCCACCCGTGAAGGGTTGTTCCTTTAATAATCCTGTTTGGGGACTTTCTATTATCCAATATTTGGGTTTGAAATAGTCAATGATTTCAAGGGTTCTTAAAACAATGCTGTTCGCATGATCTATTTTTCGGACACCAGTTGTTTTAGCACGGCTGTATTCAGTGCATGGAGGGGATGCCCAAATCACATCAATCTCACCCGCATCAAACTGTTTATAGTTCCATTCCAAGATATCAGTGTTGATGTTAGCATTTTTTCAATTCCAAGGAAATCACGCTGTAGCCCAAATCACGAGCGACCCTACCAACACTGCCTGTGCCACTAAATAATTCTAATAAGTTCATACTATTAGAAGTACTTAGATTTTTATTTTTATGGAATAGTGCCCATACGGGATTGAACTGAAAGCATCAACGTAGTAGCGTTTATTTTCATAGTTTGATAAACTCTGTTTGACTTGAGACATTGAATAAATCTGATGTGTTTTGCTCCTGATGAAGTTGTAGGTGATTTCATGCTTTTTGTTTTGATGCAGTGCTTCGTGGTAGTTCTGATAGGTCAGTTCCTTCTTCACCTTGTGCTTGACGACACCCTTTGATTTCTTGTGTTCTTCATCCTCGCCGTGGATTGTGAAAGCATAGGATTTAGGCTTCAACCCGATGAATCTAGTAATGATTTTTCCGTTGACTTCATCTTTGAACATTCCTAAGACCTTCTTATTTGTTGTGTCGTGACACGGATGTTCAACAGGATAATCGCTAAAATCCATATGTTGCTTGATACCTTGAAAATCCTTGTAGACATCATCAGTCATTGTTTGAATTACATAACTGTCAGTATCGGAATATATCAATTTGATATTTTCGTTGTATTTCTTTTTCAACACACCATAGTAAAACTCATACATATGTCATTTACTTAAATCAAGAATGGTCATTCCTAAAAATATAGGTTTGTCTAACTTCAACACTGATTTTGTTTTCTCCACTCCTACCAGATTTTCATTAATGATAAATCTACTTTTGAATGTTGGATTATTCACACATTTTCATACCTAGCATCATTATCTACCAGTTCAAAATCCATATGTTTTCTTTTATCCTCCATAGTTTTTCCATACACCGCGTTATTCATTAATTTAAATAAATCTTTCTCAAAATCACTTTTTGCTTCCTTCCTCTTACCATTGTTAAAGTCAATCCACGGTTTCAACCATGCCCTCTGTTGAAATTTTATTATCCTATGAGCCTTGGTGAGTTTCATACTCATTTTTAGATAATACTGTAAAGTCTTGATATGTACCACATATTTTTCTTTATCTTTTAAATATAATATTAACTTGCTGGTTTCCTCGTCCTTCGGTTCTTTGTTTCCGTAGTAGATTTTGTAGATTTCCTTTTGATAGTCTGACAACAGATTAGCATTGACATTCATGATTTCCGGTGCTAGTGGATAGTCCGAATGATAATTGTGTAGTGTTTCTGGATATTCCAAACCCACTTCAAGGATGAAACCGTATTCATCTTTTTCATCCCACTTTTCAATGTTAGGTGTTTTCTTTGTCCATTTGATGTTCTTTAAAGGCAATTTTTGAGACATCGCCAGACCATACAAATTGTTAGCGTCTAAGTAATTGATATAACTTGATGGCTTGCTTTCATCAAAGGCTTCGTCCATATGCTTATTGTTTGCCACAGCCAGTTTATGACTGACCTGGCACATACCTCCTCTCATTCCCTTTTCAACCATCTCATACATTTCTTCATTGTGCAACTGCTCAATTTCAACACCCGTTTTCAACAACATAGCTTCCCAAGCGAAGTTAGGAAGCGTATAATAATGAGCGGGGTCCAAACCGTAGTATTCCCTACAAAAATCTCTAAAATTTTCAAAAACATCAGTCAATAATAAAACATCAGTGCGTAAATAAAGGTCGTGATATTGTCCTAATGTTCTGATACCGAAGTGTTTCCAAACCTTTTGTGCCTTTTCATAATCTTTCTCGCTGACGTGTTCCTCACTTAATTTACTATAGAACGCTTCTTTCGGAGGTAAGTTTCTTTCAGTAAATCTGTCAAAACTATCAAAATAGTCATAAGGACAAATCCCCTTGTCAGTCAACAAGTCCAAATCTTCATCGGTTTTAACATATGGATTTCTAACACTGTATCTACAAATGTTCTTCCAATTATCACGCCTTTTATCATCTTCATACTTACTCAACTTCACCAACTTATCCAACGAAGACGATAAGAAGCTAAAACTGTCCTTGAAGCAAAGATTTTTAAACCAAAGGTTATGAACTTCTCGCTGTTCTGTGCGATACAATCTATTTGAGCATTCTTGCTTAGTTCGTGTGCCTTGTTGATGATTAAGTGAGCGTCATAGTTTTTAAGGTTATGAAGGAAGACTGGAATTTTGTAATATCTCATACTAAAAGCAAGATTACAATCATCATGAGCACAACCTCTATATTTACCAGTAAAATGGCAATGGTCTCTAACTTTTTTATCCCCTTCCTGAAGCCCTTTCCACAAACGAAACACTTAGTGGCAGTGTCAAAATCTGTTTTATCGTCCTCAGTCATGATTATCTCTTTCATTTCCTTCATTTTCTTTATGACATTCTCTATGACTTCATTCATTTTCTCAACGAACTTATGCATACAATCTTCGCGTATAAATAGGGCTCACTGCTTCCAGTGATGGCATTGACTACATTAATCATAAAACCACACGGGCGATGATTTTGATATGATGTTGTTGTCGCTTTTGTCGATTTGCTTTAAACATCAATGGGCACTGTTAAACATTCAAAGTCTGCATATATGACACAATGTGCTTTCAGTTTCTTGAAATGGCTCTTAAATTCAATGGTGGCTCCTGCCTCTGGCATTTCTGCTTGTTGTCCTTCAACCGCTAGACATCCCTGTTCTTCGTGTTGTTTTAATAACTCTTCTGACTTGAAACCGTGTGAGCACGTCCTACAATGATGTTTTTTCCTGCTTGTTTTGTTGGTTTGGCTTCCCATCAACTTGTTATAGTTCTTGATGTAGGCATAGTGCGAGTTGGCATTTTTTCCAGGCAGCTTTATTAAATCAATCTTTTGTTGTGCTTGTGGGTTGTTGCTTCTTTTGTATAATAGAATTGTTTTACTATTAGCATCAGGATTGATGTAATAAACGTTGACCGATATGTGCTTGTTCTGTTCTTCAAATTGTTCAATCTCATCATTGCCTACTGGAAAGTTTATATTGTCCCATTTAATAAACTTGCCACCTTTGGTGCCTTCCTTCGTCGGGTCGCGAGAGCCACGCGAGGCTTCTGCCGAAGCGTCACCAACATACTTTTTATAATGATACATATCACAGGGATGGTCTTTTTTGTATAGCTCGTAAAAACCACATTGAACGGAATAATTGAAACACAACTCATCATTGTTTTTAATATTGATACAAGCCTTTTTGTTCGCTACCCAGTCGGGCAATGGAACATAAGAAGAGCCACGGGTAGGATTGTATCTGTCATAGCTTATCACCAGACTTTGAACTTGAAGAAGAACCAGACCCGACTGAGTGAATTCGGCCATTTCGATTTGAACCTCTATGTCGTGGGCTATGTTGTTTAAAACACTGTTTATCTCTTCTGGGTTATGGACATTGTATCTCCTGCTTCTAAGCCTTCGTCGTATCTCTTCGTTGTCAGTGTTCTTGAACGACAAATCCACTTCAACAATTATTTTCATATTTGGGGTTCTGTTAAGGAATTCTACCATTCGCTGCTTCTGATATTTCAAGTATGATAAGCCTTTCATCCCTTTCAATCTTATATCACTGACCGAATATGTGTTGGCGTAGCCTTTGAAGGCTTGCTGTTCATCTTTGATTTTGGATTTGAAACGCTTGACATAATCCTGTAAGGGTCTTCCTCGTGTGAGTTTGATGAAGCTAGCCCCTTTCATTAGAAGACTATGCTTTCTATAGCCATCGCTCCTAGCCACTTCCTTTAGTCTGGTATTCAACACCTTCGAAGCGGGTCTATTCTTATTGTATCTGTAGGTCTTGTCTCCTATTTTGAGTTTTTGCGTTTCACTCCCTTCTTTTTGGTTTCACTCCCTTCTTTTTGTATTAGTTCGCCTTGTTGGCTTTTTATAATGAAATCTTTGATTTTTTCTTCTGACACTGACACCATATATATATACTCTATATTATATATAGTAAATATTTCTTTAAGTAGTTTTGGCTAAGGGCTGCCTGTTGGAGAAACTGGGCTCCGGGTTGAAACTCAACGCCTTAATCGTATTAATGAGTTTTAATAAGATTAATGATTTATCCTTTCATAAAGGGGGGTTTGTGTTTTTATTGCACACTTTGCTTTTCTTGTGTTTGGATAGGTTGGACTTGCTTGATATCGTCCTTCCGCAGTCCTCGCAGGTATAAGGCTGTTTTAGGTTTTTGTTGTAGTAGTTCTGGTGGTAGGTCTTCTGGTCGTCCTTCCATCTCATTAGTTGGTCGTCGCTCTCGCTAACCTTCTCGCTCATTCTCTGTAAGACTAAGTCGTTTTCCACTTTCATAAGTTCAACCATTACATCAAATTCGTCATTTGTTATTCTCTGTTTTCTATTTCCATTAATGAAAATTCCTGTCATTTTTACTCTATTATCACGTTTTCTCTTTAAGTAGTTCTATTTTTTCTTCTTGCCTCGGCTACTTTTTGTATTTCTGCTTTCTGGACGCGAGGACACGCCTCGCGAGCTCTGCGAGCGACTTCTGCTCCTACTTCTTGTTTCCATTTGTTCCCTCGTCCATTCACTACCTCTTGCTATTTCTTGGGGCGAGTTGCTCCTGCTTCTTGTTTCTAATTGTCTTCTGTTCATTTGATTACCTCTTGCTCTTTCTTCTGGTGAGTGACTTCTGCTTCTTGTTTCTACCTGTCGTCTTGACCAGAAAGAAGCCCTCGGATGTTCTTCTTCTTGTTCTCGCGATTGTTCTGATGGAGTGGATGACTTCTTACCTCGTTGGAATAATTCAAACATGCTCTTGTCTTTTTCACCTAAGAATAGGTTTCTTAATGACTTTATTTCTCGACTTTCCTCTTTCTTCTCTTCCTCTTTCTCGGTTGATGCTGACGATGATGATGTTAAATGAAGACTTTGTAAATCTTCCTGCTTTTCATCTTTTGGTTCGTCTTTTGGTTCATCTTTTGGTTCATCTGACTTTTTCTTTTCCTCATTCTTGTCTGTAATTACATCACTGAATTTTTCATCATCTAACTCCTTTGCTACATATCGCGTTTTTTGTGCGTCTGCCTCATTGTTTCCATACAACTGTGATGTTGGAGCTATTTCATCAAACATTTCTGGCGTCAATTCGTGAAATAAAAATTGTTTATCAGTTTGAACCCTAGCAACCCACCGTAGTCTCCTAGCGTATGTTGAAAGGTCAAAATCGTCAAAGTCTATATCGTTAATTGATGTGTCAAATGCCCGTCTTTCTGGTATGATTTCAATTTTCAATCTGTGTGTCATTGCTTCTTTCAGCATTTCATCAAAAGTTTTCCTTCTTCTTAATCCATAATATGTATCTGACATATTTAATTATTAAAGATTTTTTATTGTTGAGTTGATGAACCTGGTTTCTGTTTGAAGTATTTGTTATAAACGTTGTCCTTGTAATATGTTTCTAACCGAGCACGAATTCCTTTTCTTTCTGTTACGCTTGCATTGTTATATTCGTCCAATAATTCTTTGAACTCATCGTATTTAACGGCATTTATTACATTGAATTGATGTAGTCTTGAAATTATATTATCCATCATAGTTGCTGGATTTTTCGATAAATATACCGTCCACATCCATTTTATGCCTGTTAAATACTTTTTGAAATTTTGTTCGTCATCAACTTCTTCGTTTTCGACATTTTGTAATTCCATCTCGTTCGCTTTTTCGTGCATTTCCATTATTTCGGTGGTAGAAATTGTTGTATGTTTATCATCATCATCATCATCATTGTCTTTACCCTTTTTCGCTGTTACTGTTTCCTCTATGGGTTCTAAAGGTGGCAGTTCGTCATCTGATGTCATTGAATGAACTACTACCCCTTCAGGTATTGAACTTGACGATGCTTTGTTCAAATCTTCGTGTATGCTTGGACTGAGTTTTTCCCTTTTTTCTCTGACTTGTCTATCTTGTTCTTCAAATGATGCTTGTATATCATGTTCATACTCTTCATATTCTGTCAGTGGACTGTCAGGCGGCTCAGGCGTGGAGAAAACGGACTTTGAAGAAGACCGGCTGGTTATTCTAGACGACGATGCTGTTGTCTCTGCTTTTCTTAATTCCTCCTTTCTTTTCATCGTTTCCTGATTTAGCAATCCTAAGCTGTCCTTGTTGTCCCACTGACTGCCATACTGGTTTAATCTGTATCTCGTCGCCTTTCTATCTATTACATTTTCAATTGATGGACGGTTCTCATCTTCTACTAATGCTTCTTTTAACAGCTCATCATAAGAAGGTCTTAAGTGTAGCTGTGATTTTAATGAACCTATGGCATGTGGTTTGGTTGTATTCAGTCTATTTATTGATTTAATCATATATATTAATTAATTTAGAAAATACATTAATCCGAAATATTCTTAATCATTTCTTCTAAATGTTTCTTTCTTGCCGTGAGTTGTTCTGTTGTCTGTATTCCATCTGGTGAGCGTGTGTTGTCCAACTCTCGTCTTATCTTGTCTAACTCCTTTCTATAACTTTCGGTTCTGTTGCTTTCAGCTAAATCATTTCTATACTTTAGTAATGTTCCTTGTGATTGTTTCGCTTCCATTGTTTCTTTTTATTGTTTAAAATAATTATTTCTTGAAGCAGCGCCCCACAAATCATTTGAGTCGTAGGAACGTTCTACTTGTGGAGCCCTTTTAAATTCAACATTTCTATGACTTCTCATAAGCATAATTGTTATATATAATAATTAGATTATTATTTAAAACATTGATAAAGTTAATTTACTTATTTTATCTGATTTATCTTGTTTTTTCTTTTGTTTCAGTTCTTCATAATGTTGGGTTAATAGTTCTGTCGCTGTGGGTTTCTTAATGGTTTCTTCCATCACTTCTTGTTTAATCTCATTCGTAATTTCTTCTTTTACTTCTGGTTGTATCTTTCTAATATTCTTTTGTGGTTTAACTGGTAATAATTCAGTAGGTGCCCCTTTACAATTTTTAGGATGTGAGTGTCTCAAACTTTTCAATGTCATCTTTTTAGAGCATTGTTCACATTCTACTAATTCAACTTCTTTTTTAGTTCTTGGTAATGCTTTCGCTTTTGCTTTTGGCTCAGGTTTGACTTCTTCTGGTTTAACTTCTTCCGGTATTGGTTCTTCATTTTGTTCAACAACTTCATTATTAATAGGTGGTTCATCTGTTTTAGTTTCATTATTAACATCTACTACCTCAACACTTGACATATAATATAGTCTATATATTTTCTATATGGAAAATATATATATATATATAATTTAAATAATATCACTTTTAACAAACAATATTGACAGGGATACATTTACTCCGTCTAAATTAATTTCATTTCCTAATGAATTACTAATCCAAAAATCTAATTGTTTAAAGCTTCTATTTGATACATCCAAGTAATCAAGAGGGTTCAACTCATTATCAAAGACAATTCCCGCGTGTGGTGCTGTGACTGGCACTTTCTTAGCAACTGTGCTATCGCCCGTCCTTAAATTTACTTGATTATAATTAGACAATTGAGAAGAATGAATATAAATATTTCTAATAGGTTGAAGATTGATAAACTCAGAAACATAAGGATTATTGTATTGATAAACTGCAACTTGATAATTTCCTAAAACTTCATTAACAGAATGTAAATTATTAGCATCAAAACTTCCATTCCATATATAATCAGCATATGTTATTTTCATTTGTTCATCAGTAGAATACAGCGAACCTTCTATCGGCATAGTTTGAATAAATTGTTATTTTAGTAGTTTTTACACAGTAAAAATTTCATAAGTATTTGAGAAAGTAGTATTATCAACAACACCATTTATTTTTGCTTTTAATTCTGTCGCCAGTTCTGTGCCAGTATATACTCCTTCATCTAACTGTAATGCTAAATAATGGACATTTGTGTTATCTTCATCTGGAACTAACGGAGAAGAATAAAAGTATAGTATATTATTTAATCCTGACTGTATTGAATACCAAGAGTTAGGCAATGTTACTTCGTGAATGTAGCAATGAACTCCGTTGTCTGTTTGTAATGTTTCTGGTAATTCAACTCCAAAAATTAGATAATGTGCCACTAATCCTATGAGCACTGTCATTATAATTTTTTTATACGTTAACATTTATTAACTTTAGTTAGAAAAGATTTTCTAATTACAATTAATAGATATTAACCTAGAGTTTTTAAACAATATGACATTTGTTATATTTTTCAAAACTGTACGTAAGCATTATTAATTAATTGAGAAATTAATTTATAATTTTATTTATATGATTAATAATAAAAAGCTAATATATGAAATGAAGCATGGGAAAATTAAACATTATCAACCTTATAGAAAACAACTAAAATAACTGATGTTATGAAACAAACTGACAAAATATTAAACGATTTTTATCCTACTTCTAATTTAACTGATGCACAAGGATTAAGTAAAGCATATGGTAATGTTAAAACTTTTTTACTGATGGTGATAAAATGTATGTAGCAGGAACATTTGGAAAAGGAACGTTTGGAGGAGCTGTTAATGACATTCTGGCAGATGTTGGACTACCGTTTAAAATGACAAAATATTCACAACTATATAAAGACACATCAAAAGCATTGGATGAAAACAATGAAGTTAAACACCTTATAACACATAGTCTCGGTTCAAGTGTAGGGGCACAAACAACAAAAGATTATCCTGAAAGAGAATTAACTTTAACCACTTACGGTGCGGCGGTTATATCACGAAGGTTTAAAAATTACTGATGATTACATTAATTTTAGCGGTATCTTAGACCCTGTTAGCATTGCTGACCGTGGTGCTATAACTGTTTATATTGGTTCATTAAATGCATTTACTAATCACGATTATATAACTGGATATGGAGACCAAGGAAAAGATGTTTCAAGAAGTGTTGAACCTGTAAGTGAGATAATGTAGTCAAATAAGTACTTAAATATATAAATATATAAGTACATAATATTATATATATGTATAACCAGTTAAATGAAAACTTGACAGAAAGCGAAACAACATATAAACCATTAACAACTGAAGACAGATTAAAGTATTTAAATAGAGATAATAAACGAACATATGTAAAATGTCAGTGTGGGTGTTTCATTATTAGGAGTGTCAGAGTTAGACCTGACTATATTGATTATAACTGGATTATTTCAATTTATAATATGTTTGTACCAAAATATCAAAATGTTATTTCCTCATCAATGACAACAGAAACAAGTGTAATCATAGTCAGTCAGATCTTGATGAAATAGTAAAAAGAAAAAAACATAAAACTATTTTCATATTATTATTAATGATACCACATAAGAAATATGACAATGAAACAACGGATGATATGATTAAGAATGAAAATAAAAAGTATAAGAAAAGTTCATATGAAGAAATTAGAGAATTAGTATTGGAGAAAGAAAAAGGGAATAATCCAGTTGAAGATAAGAGTAAGAAAAGGAAAATGAAAGTATTTAAAAATAATAGTTCTAAGCAAAAGGATTATACGAAACTATTCAATTTAGTGTAAATTATTTCTAAATTATATATATATATATAGTACTGGACACTTTTGGTGCTGAAGATATTCTAATTGACAACCTCTCATTTAAATTAAATAAAGGTGCAAGTTATATCAACGACCGTCGTTCTGTCTCGTTTTTTCCTTCTGGGAGTAATATCTACACCCCTTCATCAGGCCAGCGTGTGTTGAAAATAGCGTTAAATGCTGAAGATAATAGTTGGTTAGACCCACAGAGTGTAATGGTTTATTTCACTGTTGAAAACACTGACACGTCAGACAATAAACGATTAAGACCTTTATCTCCTGCTTATTCCTTTTTTAGAAGAGTAAGACTAATTGCTGGTAATCAACTTGTTGAAGACATTGATTACTACAACCGAAATCATCACATGATGAGTTGCATGATGTCAAAAGGAGCAAGAGACAATGAAGACGCCCAGAGTTTTGGTTATAGATATGATGATGATTTAAACACACGTCGTGCAGTTCCTGCATCGGGTCATATTGGTCCTGCATATGACGCTTACACAATTCCAGGCTTTAACAGAAAAATGGTTGTAGGATTTAAACCGATGCTTGGTTTATTCAATCAATTTAAGTATATTGCCGTTAAAAGCGTGTCCTCTTGTTTTAGAACTTGAACTAGTTTCAAATTTTACCGATTGTGTTGTTACAGCGGGTGGGTCGAGGTTTCCAGCAAGTGGCAACGCAGACTCAAGTCTTCATACAAATGAGCAGTTCTCAATTAGTAACGCATTCCTTCAAACTGATTTGGTAAGCTTGGACAACGACCTTCATAATAAATATGTTGCTCACCTACTCGATTCAAAAGAACTTCCAATTACATATAATACTTATATTTGTCAATCTAATCAAGTTCCCGATGGTTCGTCGTCAATTAACACTACTGTTGTTCGTTCAGTGTCTAAACTCGTTGCCGCGTTCATCTCTTTCAGTAAAAGCGGAGTAGGTGATATTCACGTTATGAAAGAATACAACAACTTCTATCATCCTATGTATTATTTGAACTACCAAGAAAGTGGATACTACAATTCCGACCTTGATTTAGAATTTCAACTTCAATTAGGTTCAAAACTATATCCTGAGTATCCTTGTCGTTCATTAACACAAGCATTCTATTATTTACGAAAAGCATTAAATTTACCGTTGTTCCATCAACACCATTTATCAAAAGAATATTCTGCTTATCGTGTTGATAAGTTTATCTTTGCTATGAATTTTGAAAAGGTTCCCGATAGTTCATATACTGGAATTAACACAAAAGCAGGGCAACAACTTCTAGTTCGTGTGAAACCTATTGGAAATATGGTAACAGCAAATATGCCAGATACAATATATATATAACATTAGTATCAGAACAAATATTATCCATTAGAGACGCCGGGTGCAGATACTTGATTAAACATAAGTAAAAATGACAATATTAAAACTACAGAAATATTATCATGCTCTACTATTAATATATAATGCCTTCAATACATTTAACAAACTTTGAAAATGTTGTAGTGCACACAATTAGCGAAATCAATCCTACAAGCGGGGTGACAAACATTAGAAACATATACGCTAACCAATCAGATATAACTGATTTACTCAACAACAAAGCAGACCAAGTAGATACTTACACAAAGGAGCAGATAAATGCTAATTTTTATGATATAACTGAAACATATGACAAAACAGAAATTAATGTATTATCAAATAATCTTAGTTCAAATACATTTTTAATAGGTAATCTGACAATAACTTCAAATACAAATTTTAATAATATTTCATCAAATACACATTTAATAGATAATTTAAATTCTACTATGACAACTAATTTTAATAACATTAGTTCTAATTCTACCTTAATTAATACACATTTCAATAATATTTCATCAAATACACATTTAATAAATATTTTAAATTCTACTATGGCAACTAATTTTAATAACATTAGTTCTAATTCTAACTTAATAACAGGATTAAATAGTACAATAAATTCACATATTATACCAATATCAGATTTACAGAATGGAGTTTCATTTAATGAAGCAGATTACTATAATAAAGTAACAACTAATCATCTATTATCAAATAAGTTAAATACATCAGTATTAAATAATACATTAATTCATAATATAACAACTACTTCAATTTTTTAAATAGCAGAATTTGGAAATTATAATAATTTCTTTGAAATGTATAATAATTATTTTGATAGTTATGTTTATGGAAGTTTGGCAGGTTCAACAATGTTTTTAAATCAAAGAGGTTTTGGAAATGCAGAAATTAATAATTCTTCAACTTTTCAACATGATAAAATAATATTAAATCATAATACCACAATATTAAGTAATTTACAAGTATCTGGTTTATTTTCGTGTTCATCTATTTTAGATGTTGCAGGTTCAGATGCTCGTTATGTTTTGCAATCAGATGGATTAAGTGGATCAATAACAGGAAATACAAATACAATTAATTCAAACATTACTATCAATACTTCACAGGATACATCATTAGGACAAAAGTTAGATAAAATAGATACTAACGCTCAAGCAATAGCAGGTGCTATTAATTTTAGTGATATTACAACTTAACACAGTAATTTAGATATGTTGACTACTGGTTCTATAATATGTAATTAGTTTAGCACTACATCGTCGCCTAATGTTGGATTGCAAATGACATTTCAAGTGTTCAATCGTGAATTTAATATTAATCGAGATGGCAGAATGTGGATGAGTTCAAGTGGTGGTCAATGGGAAACTCAAATAGGAGATGCTAATGTTGGTCGCGTTTGGGTAAAGGATAGGTTCGGTTTAGGTGCTGGTCAAGCAAGATTTACTGATGCAGTGCAATTTATAGGAACTGACAAGGCAATAAGTCTTAACAATGGTTCATATTTGAATTTTAATAATAATGGTTCAATACGAAGATATACACCAGATGCTATAGAAGGTTTATATATGTCTCATAATGATTTCGTTGCCATTAGTGTTGGCGATGTTAGTAATGCTTCTAACAATATATGATGTGTGATGGATTAGTGAGTAAAACTATTTTTAATAAACCTGTTGATGTGTTAGGTAATATTTATACGAATGCTGTTAATTGTGATAATGATAATATTGATACTGATGGTAAATTAACAATTGATACAAATTGTGAATTATATAGATATGTTAGTGCTTTTTCATCGTTTGATATGAGAAATACTGACGCTAATTCTTCAATTAGGTTCATTTGTGGAGACCCTGCCGTTCAATCTAACATCGTTGGAGCTGTTAATATTTCTACCGGATGGACTTTCAATACTGCTACTGCTGATTTTATTGGTAATTTATTTGCTGATGATGTTTATGTTAAAACTGGTGGAGCATTAAGAAGTAATCATATAGCGCCTAATGGTGGAACATTAGTGACCGTTGATACTATCTTAGCAGTTCAGAATGCATATTTTGCAACTAATACCATTCAATCATTCGGTTTAACAACGGTTTCATTTTTGAATAATATTTCAACGACTACTGGAACAGACATAAAGATGGGAACAAGTGAAATTTCAACTTATTACGATGGAACTAGTTTATCTACAATTGATGTAATATTCAGAACATCAAATACCGCGTTTAGAGTTGCTGATAGTTCTACTACCCCTTCTGTTTTATTATCTATTGATAAGACATTTGGAACGACAGTAAATACTGGAAGTTTTACAAATAATGCTCCATCGACTTTTAATGAAAATGTAACAGTTTTAGGAACGAAGAAATTGCTATGTAATACACTAGAACCGTCAACAGGAACTAGTACAGATTTAACAGCAACAACCGTGACGATTAATGGAACATTTGTTGATTCAAGTGACTCACGATTGAAATATGACATAGTCAATATCAAATTTAATTGTATGAATATTATTAAGAAATTTAAGCTGAAGAAGTTTAAAAGACACGACAGACATGATGGTGGTAAAACTCATATAGGATATATCGCAGATGAAGTATTAAAAGCAATTCCGAAAGAGTTTGACAATATTGTATGTAAAGAAAAAGAGTATTTAGGATTGAATTATTTAGCTTTACCTGTGCTAGTTCATAAGGCAGTATTAGAGTTGAGCGATAAGATAGATAAACTTGAAAAAGAAATTAAGGAATTGAAAAAAGAACAATCTAAATAATACTATATAATGGGGAATTCAAATAGTAATGTTGAAAATTCAATTATTGATAAAATCAATGATATTGATGTAGAACAATTAGATTTAAGTAATATTGATAAATTTCAGTTGAAAGCAATTAAGCAAATGAGTGAAAGAGTAGAAAAACTAGGGACAATATAATGTGACAAATTAGTATATAAATTACTGGCGTTGAATTTATGTAGTTATAGTTTGTTCTGAATTAATTAAAAATATTAAAAAATTAATATGTTTAATTAAAAATGTTAATACAATTACTAATAAAACTTTGTCTATCATCATTGATGACTTTAATAGTTATTTGTTTCACTTGTAATGAAATACAATTAACCATACTACTCCTATACACTAACTCAATTTCACGAAGGTCTTTATTAAGAACATAATAAATATCAAATAAATTCATTGATGTTAACGTGCGATTACAAACGTGATTCATACATTTATATGAAGTAGATGTAGCAAGTATCTCATATTCAATCAATAATTTTAATGGTTTATGGTTTTGATGTAATTTATCTAACTCACTTAAATTAAAAATACATGCTATTCCATTGTTAATATTGATATTATCAACTTCAAAAAAATGCATGTTATTTAATTTGTAAGACTTATATATATTGGTTTAAATTTATTAATATATTTTTTCTATTAATATTACTATTCTTTATTTTTAATAATCTAACATCACCTAAATTATAAGATAATACAAGTTTTTCGATGTCTAATGGTAAATCATAAAATAACATAATATATTTAAATATTTACTTATTTTAAATGCTTTTTCAAATCTAACATATTTAGTTATTTTTTAATCATCTGGCACTCTTGTTGAACCACCACCACTATAATTATCACTATCACTATCAGTATCATTTTCTATACGAATATGTTCTTCTAATTCTTTCCTCATTCTTTTTCCTTCCTTAAAAGTAATATGATAATCACTTTCAATATGGTTAGTAGCATCCTTAATTAAAAAAGTCTCACCACATTCACACCCTACTAATTGTTGTAGTCTTTGCTTCCGATATTCTTGAAACTGTTTTGGTATGTCATCACAACCGAAAAACCTTACTGGTTCTTCATATATTCTTTCTGACATCATTTTTAACATTCTATAATATACAATAGATGTATTTTATTTTAAAATCTATCTCAAATCTAACATAAAACATATTATTAACATCTTTGGAATTCATATTGACATAAAAGAAGGAGTAGGGCTTATCATCTACTGCTTTGTGATACATATGTAACAGTTGCTCTTTATCAACAATGGCAGAGTTTTCCTCAATGAATGACATTAACTCTGATACATTCTCTAACTTGAATATATACAACGAACTTGAATTCAACCTAATGATTGGTGCTAGGACACGGTATTTTTGAACGCTTAAACAAAAACTAATGGCGTCGTGCCTGCCTCTCGTTGCCAGTCCATGTAATAACTTGCTGTATCTAACAAATTTAGGGTCGTCTGCAAAATCATCAACTATGATTAAAATTGAATGTAGTTTCTTCATCTTCTGTTCTTTCATATAATGAATTATCTTTCTTTGTGTGTTAATTATTTCTTCCAGTTCTTCAGGTTGGTAGGTGTCATAATATAACTTTTCTTTTTCATCATCAACCTTCATATTATCTTTTTGATATTTCTTGACTTCAACGAAGGTAGGGTCATTATGAACAGACGGGCTAAAAATGAATATACGAGCGAAGCAGTCCCTATAAACATTTAGGATAAGGTTTTGGATTAAAACTGTTTTGCCACCCGTTGATGAAGCAACAACAATTGAGCGAAAAGGTAGTTTTGGTACTTGTTCATATTTGGATTGTTTGAATTCATAATCAGTTATGTTTATTGGTTTTATTATTGGAACGTTTGTCATAATTGATATTAAAGATATATAGAAATTATATTTAAAAATTAACTTGTAATTAAAATTGAATGGACCATCTTTATGTTATGAGTGGTTGTGAATAACATAATGGAACAGGCTTTCCATTTCTTCAATCAATAAGCATTGAAATAATTAGTTTGATGCATTGTAAACAAAACCCCAAGTGCTGTGCCCTCCGAATATCCTACCATGCATGAAATAACAAGATTCAAATAATTATTTTTTTATAGTTATTTCATCTTATTGTTTAATATGAAAAGGAGTTATTCAGATTATACTGATATAATAAATGAAGTACAACATATAGAAGATGTTGTTATAACCGATAATAAAACTAAGAAATGTTGTTATTATTCATTAGAATTAATTAAGCTAGGAATTCAATATATGAAAAAAATTAAATATTAATATAAATGCCAAGAAAGAAAAAAAAGAATAAGACAGGTTTAAGTGTTTCTTCAACTGATGAAGAAAAAGAAGAAATTGTTAAAGAACCATGAGTTATTGAGTTTTCTTGTCCAATGTGTAACAAGATGTTAGAAATGAAAAATGAATTAGAAATACAAAAGAAAGGATATTGTAAATGCTCGTGTATTCCAACAAGTATCAAGTTGAGTAAAAACGTTAAAAGGATGAATGTTGATAAAACTAAAGACAGTATCAACTTAGAAGCAGATGTTCATAATATAACTTTTAAATGGGGTAAGGATGTAACACTCTCGGAAAATGTTGAAAACTTAGTATTTAAAGAGTAGATTTAACATAATCTCAACATTTAGTTTTAACAGTATAGTTGAATAATATAGTATATGGACGAATTTTCAAGTTCAACAAATTTACATTTTGGAGCACTTGAATTAGATAAACAAATTGGAGACAATAATTATACTGGTGTTAGTTATTATACTTGTAAGTGTGGTTGCAAAATAGTCTTAACTCGTACTCAAACTAAAAAAATATGACCTTTTATTAATTAGTTTTGGTCTTTGCTACGAATATTTATATCTAGACAAAGCGTTAGTATGTGGACATACTCAAAAAGATTTAGATAACATTGTTAGACTTATGGTGCAAGGCGAAGAATTTAAACATTTAAGTAACAAAGACCTTCGAAATTAAAACATTTTGTTTTAAAAGTTTAGTTTTATAATATAGTATATATGGAAGGTGTGGATAAGCTAATTTTGAAAATAGATGAAATAATGGAACAAAATAAACGCATTTATCAACTGCTAGAAAGTATGAAGAAACCAGCTTACAATAATACTAATAATTATCAACCAAAAGAAGTTGATAGAGAGAGCACTGAATACAAGAATAAACGAACTGTTGATATTAAAAAACTTAATGGAAAAGTTATTAAAGAGCCTAAACAATCAAGTCTGGATTTATACCAAGTCAAGTATATTGAAGATACCAAGAAATATGTTTAATCATTAACTAACAAAAATTCGTGTCTCAAAAGCGGTTTGAAAAATCCTGCTACTCTGTAAGTTTTATTGCCCATAATATCATATTCAATTTTATCAACATTGAATTTTTTATTAGACCATTTAGAGTTATACTCTTTTCTGTCGGTGTAATTACCCCTTTTCTTTTGAAACACTTTTACCTTATCGTTCTCCTCTATTCTGGGATGCTTTCTTTTGTTCTTTTCTCGTAGTTTCAGATTGACTTTTACATTCTTGTTGATGAGTGTAATGTGCTGTTATACTGTTTCAATGCTGGTGTTAAGGCATCGGTCCATTTCATATTATTAAACCTAGCTCTATCATGAATTTTGTTTTTCATCGTCCTAATAAAACGTTCGGCTACATTTGCGTGTGTCTTCGTTATTATGTGTTTGATACCTTCGCTGTTGAAGAAATCCTGAACTTGGTTTTTGGTTGCAAACGCTCCATCATCATCAGAATACACAGACATCGGATAACCCATCTTTTGAAAACTTGTTCTAAGCGCCTTCAGAACGTGCTCTCCGTCTCTTTCATCCATCGGTATTACATCTGCTAATTTACTGAAGATGTCAATCACGACTAAAGCATACTGTGGAACATTCTTGTCTTTTGCTAAAGGTGACATATGCATTATGTCTATTTGATATTCATACCTAGCAAACGGAGCGGTATAGGAATTAGTGCCTCTATAATTTTTGATTTGTTTATTTGGTTGTTTCTTTAAGAAAGACTTTACATCGTCTAATGTTGTTGTTGGGTCTTCTTCCTTTGCCTTCTTGTGTGTCGCTTGTGTGCTTCCGAAACCCTCGTCTAAGTCATAATAGATGTTGCTGATTATTTGGTCTTTCGTTAATCTTGCCATTATATCATTTGTTAGAAAATATTTTTATCAACATAAGCCCCCACCCCTTGACATAAAATAGAAAACTACTTGAAGAGAAAAAACCTTATATATTCAGAGAAAAATGAGCGAGGGTAAAATGCCTGAGAATAATTTTATGGTTGAGAATTGGACTAGCTTACCTGAGGGTTTAGTTTCAAACATCACTACTTACATTAATGGTTGTGAAGGGTGGCGAAGAATGAAACAATGTGATGCTTTAAGAGAATTACAGAGGAAATGGAAACCGTCTATTTACATTGAGCAAGTAGGAGAAGGTAAATATTATGTTGAGATTCGCAATAAATGTTTAAAAGGCAATAAAGCACTGTCATATGTGTTGAAACCACCAAAAGAATTATTAACATTAATGAAGTATGATGAAGAAATACAGATTGGAATAGAAGTTAGTTCGATAATATTTGCAACTGTCGTTCTTATGCATCAAGCAAACAGAATAAGATAACAAGTAGAGCGTCATTACAATTTTATATTGAAAAATAGTGGAAGACATATAACAGACTATGAAACGACACGAAACCATTACTATAGAACATATTACAGTTGAAATGAAACCTGAAACCCCCTAGCTCAAAACTACTTAAAGACAAATAATATAATATATTAAGAGACAAATGAACTATGATGAAATCAACAGTTATATTAATAAGAAATGCTATGATTGTTGCCACTTCAAAAAGGAAAACATGGAATTATACAAAATTAATTTACCTAATGGAATATTGAATAATATTATTAACTATTCAATGGATGAAGAAGATGTATGTAGAACTTGTAAAACTTGGAGAGATAATCAATATATAATCAATTGTGTGTTGAGAATAAGAAGAAATAATAGAAATGTAGAAGATGAGGTTTGAATATTTCTATGTGTTTATGAAATTCCGCCTTATGATTATGTTAAACAGTTTCTTAAAATTAGTAAGAAAAAGTATGAAATGATAGACCGCATATTATGGATGATGGGGTATCAAAGAAAAGAAGGAGAAGATGTTAAAGAAAATATCAAATTATTTATTGAAAGTGAAAAGTTTAATGTTAAAAATACAGTGAGAGATATTATTATTACTTTAAAATGATGTATGAAAGAAGTAAGATGTGTCAATTAAATATTATCCTGAACTGAAATTATAATCATACTACAATCATAACATTTATAAAGTTATATGTTATAATTATAGCAACCTTTTAACCTATAAACATTTCATTAAATGACAAACCAGAAGACCCACCCAAAAGCCAACCCATGAAACCACAGAAAGTCCTAACCTCTTTCAATCAATAAAGCTAAAAGTTGAAATCTGGAACGAAACAGGGGACCAAATCATCAATTCGTTACCACATTCATATCGTTATTTCTTGCCCCCAAAATCAGCCTTGAAAAGCGAATAAGATAGAACACGTGTTGAATTGTGAAATAAAAACAGAATAGGCAACAATCTACCCCCTACCCCCTGAAATCAGCATTTTCTACATTTTTGTTGGGGGGGGGGCACGATTCAACAGGGTGCCAACTCCAAGTACCAAAGCTTGCTGGTGCGATAGGCAGGGAATGAGAAATGGAATGACCCCCTATAAACCATCCATCCTGTGGTTTCCTTCATTCGGGAATCCCCACAGGTTCATTCCCACATTCCCTACCGATCTCGAGACAAAGCGCTTCCCTTGGTGGCTCCCAGCCATCCCCTTCTCTTTTTCTCGCTTTTTGGGTGTTTAGTGGTAGTTTCCATTTCACCCCATAGGGCAGCCAAACCCGTACTGTTGGTATGTCTGGGTTGAATCGCGTCCTTCCGGGGTTTCTTGGGTGGTGGGGATCCGAACACGGGCGGCCCAGTGCCGGCGGCCTCGCGAGGTCTACGACAAGGACATCCTGGTGCTCCGCAGCCAGCTGGGGGTGGGGGCGGCGGATGGGGCCGTGGTGTCCTTCAACATCGTCACGGATGCGCGAGGGGTGAAGGCGAGGGAGCGAGGAATCCAGCGAGGAGATTGGGAGGTTCCCCATTCCGGGGGAGAGTTGGGGGGTGGGGGGGGTTTTGCAGGTGTTCCCTTTTTTTGAGGGTTTGGATGTGGAGAACTAAAGGACATACACACCTGATTTTGGGGGCCCCATGTATATTTTGAGGCCCCTTTTTGACCATCAAAGTCACCCTTGTTTCAAGGGAAGCCACCAATCAACCAGCTTGTGGCTAAGCTCCGAAACGGAAGCAACAGAATGTCAAGGAGGGGTTCGGCTTGAAACAAACAAATGCCCGAAAAGTGAAGGCGAGGTTTGTAGAATGAAAAGAGACCGGTTTGGACGAAACGGTTTTTTTGTCGTCTGGTTTGGCGCCCTTTCGGAAAAGTAGACATGACTGGCAAATGAGTAAAACCATCTAGTGTCAACCTCAGATTAATCTAAATGAGCACCGGATTCAATTTTCAGGGGTGGTTCCCTTTCAGCCAGGAAATGACATCTATTTTGGAGGGGCTCCTCTGAGAAGGGTCCTCCTGATTTTCCGGGGTTAAAGGCACAGCCTTGGAGTTGCTGTATCGAGGATGAGGGGTGAAGGTCATTAAATCCATTTTGGGGTTCCAATTCCCAAAACAAGACCCGTTGGGTCAATGTCATCCGCAGAACCCCTTGTTGTGACATGGGGGTGTCCAATTTTGTGGATCTATTTGGAGTTGGTCATCACTTCTTTTCTTGTGGCTTTAAATGGACACCAACAAAGCGAGCCATATTCATATTGGGGATCCAAATCCAAAACGAAGGGAACCACACCCATTGAGATCCTGCTTTGGACCTGCAATTCCAACAGGACCCAGTGGCAGCTGGCCACGTCTTGGGGAACACCTTTTTGCCCCCCCTACCGAAGTTTTCCCCCTAATCGCCCCAGGGAAAAGTCTGAAATCGCTAGAACCCCCCCGCAGGTCACAAATTCTCCCCTGGCTTTCGGGGATCTCCTGATGGACGAAATCCTGCACCACTTCAATGGGAAACCATTCAAGAAGCCCGAGGCTGCGGCCGAAAGAAACTCAAGACACTGGTGGGGTTGGAGGTTCATCAACCCGTTTTTTCTTCTTTTTTTAAAATACAGATTTGACAATCACCGGTCAGCCCACCAAACTTTCAGGCGCCCCCTGGTTAATTTCTTCGGGATGGCTAGGTTGCCAGTTGTTTTTCTGTGAAACCAAGGGAGCCGCCTTTAATTAAAGTGACACGGCAGGGATGGGAATCCCACTTCAGAGTCTGGCAGCATTGTTTCAACTTACAGACTCCAACCAAGTCCGCATGGGCTCAAATCACACCCACTTGAAAAAGGACCGGGTTTTTCTTGGGCGAAGCAGGGCTTGTCCCGCACCCCAGTTTAGGTTTGTCCCGCAACCGGTTTAGCCCAGAAATTGAGCCCAGACATGACTCCCGCCAGTCGCTGGATGCATGTCTCCATGTTCCCTCTTTGGGTTATGTTCTTTTCCATCACTTTTTCGGGGCCTGCAAAAAACGGGCTTCCTTTTGGAAAGGAAAAACCACAAAAAAACCCTGACTCGTTGGCTTTGAGGCCACTCCCCCCCGACTTGACACCAAAGACCCCATGCCTTCGCTGCGCTCGTTTCGTGTCGCGAGGCGGCCAACGTGAAGGTTTGCCCCGAGGGCTTTCCACCGGGAAAGGAGCCCAAACCCAAGCCCAAAGGGACGCTCGGCGAGTCAACCAGTTTCAGACTTCTCTCCCACGCAGCGTGTTTTGGGTCTTTTTTGTTGAGCAACCCCTGAGTTTGTTTTTGCATAAGCACCCGGTGTCTTTGGTTTCGGGGTTTAACACCTAAAGTCTTTTCTGAAATTAATGCATGCCCAATGTTGTTGTCAGTTGAGCCTCGGACTGTTCCGAAGGGTTCCGAGAACCACTTCGGCTTCTTAGTTGTTTTGTCAAACCCACACCACAAAGAGGATCCACAAACGCGTTCGGGACCTAGAGAAGCTGCGGATGAAGACATGAGCCACAATCAACACCTGGGTAGATTAAGGGTAGGGACAGTTCTAGCGACAAACAGGTGCAGCCGCCCGTTTTGGTTCTTGCACGACATGACTTTGGGTAGTTGGCTTCAATACCAAGTTTTGATGAGAACTCGCGGGCGCAGGCTTTCTCTTCCTCTTTCCCTTTTGGGGCTTTGTTTGTTGGCGTCCTTTGTTTTTTCTTGTTCGAGCGGGCGCTCATTCTTAGAGCAGCTCGTAATTTGGGCGTTCTTGCCTCCAGCTGCTGTGTCGCATTAGGATTGGCACACAAATTGGCGTTCGACCCAAGGAAGGGCAAGGGCAAGGGCGACATGCTAGACAAAGGCTTCGGCAAGGGCAAGGGCAAGTTTGAGCAGCTGTGGCAAACAGCCGCCAACATGCTCAGTGAGTGGGGCTGGTATGGTGATGGATGGTGGGATGGCGGCTGGGACGATGGCTCCTGGTGGGGTGAAGACAATAGGTTTCACCCTTATTAGCCATGCCGAGTCAATGAGCAGCGTCCGCAGCGTTGCGTTCCAAAAGGCTTTTTGCGTGTGTGGCGCCTGCCCCGGTTTTCGATTTCATGCCGAACTGAGAGGGACACCTGGGTATTTGGAGGGTAGTAAAGGCAGTCACAGCCATAAATTCATTGTGACTCAAGTTCAGCATGGAACATGCTCCCAGGTTAAGTTCCCGCCTCATTTTTCGGCAAAGTCCGCCAGTGGGTGCTTCTCCATGGCACTTGCATGAGATCTGTTTCATACCAGATGGGCCTTGGGCACTTCCTGTTGGGGTTGGCTCAAAAGGGAGGCCAACAGGAAGCCCGAAGCCAATGGGGTTTTCCCATTTTTGACACACACCCACCCTTTCCTGAGAGCTGAACCATGTTCTCAGGGAGGAAGTCCATTTTCTTGGTGCGCCGCACTTGTGAAAACGCATCGGTCGGCTTGCCTTGGAGGTATCCACCTTGAGTTTGTCGCTGGCCTGCCCTTTGATCACAATCATATCTTATGCCTGGGCCTCGGAATGTGCATCTTGGATGGTTTCCTACACCCAGCATACCACCACTCTGTAGCCATCACACGAAGGGCACACAGTAGGGGGTTCGCTCACTACCCGCAGGTGCTCTATGGCCATACAAAACCTACACACCCCATTTTCCCTTGAAGAAAAATGGGGTTTCGGGGTGGACATCCTCTTGAACAGATTCAGCTGGGCGCGTTGCAATCTCTTTGGGTGGCATGCCAATTCATGGCCTACATCGAGGTACCTGGCTCGTCTTGGGGTTGGTACCCAGCCAGTTCATGGTTTGAAGGGACACCAAAAGGACACCCGTCGCTCCCTTTTTAGGGTCCCCCTTTCAGACATGCCCACCTCTCCAGCACATTTGCCGAGGACCAATGAGAGTATCAGCTGTAGATTGCTGAGAAGGGGGTGGAGCTTGCTCTGAAACCCTCGAGCCTGAAACTTGCCCCAACAGCCCGTGGCACCAATGCGGGTGCCATTTTCACCCTCAGTGATTTCAAGACTCGGCTTGCGGTTCGAGTCATTTTTCATTCAACAGGGTGATGTTTTTGGAGAAATCTGGGACTCCTCCGGTTTGGTTCATCTGGCGAGAGCTTTAGGAGTTGGATCCATCCTAAAGTTGTTGGTGGCGACATGTTTCCGCACCAAACTTCTGTCCACCAAAGGGTCCCTTACACAAAAAATGATTCACATCCACATATGTGCCCCCGCCCCAAAGAAAAAGCACCACCCTTACCAGCGGAGTTTGTAGATCCGCTCTTGATCAGAAATGGGATTATCGTCCGGGTCGATGAGTCTGGGGAGTAGTTTCGTGGCAACGAGAGCAAGAATCCGTCTTCTTGGTGATTTCATAGGGCTCCATCAAATGCATGGACCTGTATGCCAGTTTGCTGTCTGTTCCAAGCATCCCAGGTGGAGTTTTTGATTGGTAGTCAATGAGTGCGGGGCACAACTGAACCTCATTGGACACCCTGTTTATTTGTTAGATGTCGACATTAACATGGTAGCGGCAGTCAAGCGCAAAAAGAAAAAGAAAAACACAGGAGAGGTGTGCAACACGACATTAGCATGAGGTCCTAGCGGCAGTCAAGCGCAAAAAGGGAAACAGGAGAGGTGTGCCAAAAAATAACACAAACACATGAGGCAGTTTGGTAGTTGCAGCCATCGCATCCATCTCTCAGGTGGCTCCCAGTGGCATGGTTTTAGATGCCGTCCGGCTCCTGAAGGCCGTCGGCGTCGGCTTCCGTTCGGTTTTTCGTCTCCTTCGATGGGCTGCGGCTCGCAGTGGGCTGTGGTGGTCAAAACTGTTTTGGGATCAACCACTTTGGGTGGGATAGGTGAATTCACCCATTTTAGTTTTCCTGTTTTAGTGGTTGGATTGGTGGATGTTCACTGGGGTAGGATTTGGATTTTGACCCATGGCCAGATGGGAGCCGTCTAGTTGCTGGACCATTTGGTGAGTTCCGTGTTCGGAGGGTAGCGCCCTTGGTGCTTTTACATGGAAACCAGTTGAATGAGCGGTCAGGCCCCCCGTTTCAGAGGATGGTCATGCCTCCGTTCCGCAAGTGCACGATGGCAGACTGTTGGGCATTCTGTTTTCGCGGGTTTGCGGCTGGGGGTTGGGGAAGAAAGGAGCACATGTGCCTAGAGACCTTGCGATGCGTTCGGATCCCAGCAAAGTGAGCGCTGAGTCGCCTGAGAGTCGTAGTTTGTGGGGCAGGGTGGGCTCCGAGGTCCTGCCACCTGGGTGCGTTTCTTTTTGTTTGCTCGGCATGTGGGTTCAGGTGGGTGCAAAACGGGGGGCAACAACAGGAAGACCGAAATCCGTTGGTGTGGGGTACACTCCCTGGAATTAAACAGGAAGCTCCGTTTTTTTTTTTACAGGTTATTCGAAAAAAAACAGGCTTTTGATAAATGCTAACATAGAAGTCCCTGGTTTTTTTTGGTCGGCTTCCGCATTTCAGAACACGCAGCTGACTTCCGACGATGGTTTGGGCAACGGCTCCCTCAAACCCTCAAAAACCCTAAGCCCCCCCCGAACACAAACCGAACTCCCCCCACACCCATTCCAGAACTGGCCCAGAACCCCACCTACGTACGCCGTACAACTGGGCATGTGGGGGTGAGATTGACTCGGAAACAGCATTTTTTAGCATTAGCGGGCGGACACACCGTCGTTCCTCCTCGTTTTTTCTCTGTGGTGAACCTGGTCCGCGAGGTCACGTGGCATGAGACCCGGCGCCTCAGAGCAAGAACCCGCGGATCGGAGTTCGAGGATTTCTTTGTGGAGTTGGGGGGTAATGATAAGAACTCCGGATGAACAACCTGGTTGATTGATAGGGGGGTGTTCCCAAGTGGAAGCTCATGGCTTTTGGACCTTTGGAGGGAGGTAAACCCCCCTAGTAGAGGTTGATTCGTCCGCACACCCCCCCAATTTCTCGGACCTCCAAACCCATGAAGACGGCACCTGGGCTTTGGCCAGGCCAACCAGCTGCCGGTTGTGGTCTTTAAGCTGCAGGTGGGGCGCCCAGCGTGCGGCTCCGCGAGCTGAGGGGAACCCTGTGGTGTCTGGCGGATAAGGAAGATGCGAAGATATGGGTATGGGTCAAAAATAAACCACCAAGGGACCGCAGGTTTTGTCCTTGGTTCCATTTACCAGGGTTCCCCGCATTTGGGCACCTATTTTTGACCCACAGCCATGTAAGGCGAGTAGAAAGCGTCTGGCCAGAAGTTTCAAGCTTCTATGCCATAGTCCCACACTCGTGAAACAGATGGTTTTTGGATGTACCCTTTGAGCGGCCTGTCGCTTTTCTTGTTTTTTTCTCCCCCTTGGCCGGAAGCCCTTGGGATGCACTCGGCTTGACACTCCAGGCTCGGAAAACACAGGCGCAGCCCGCTCTCAGGCGGCCTGCAACGTTCTTAGCATTGCCTACGGCCTGCAAATCTCCAATGCGGCAGTGCTCATGACGAACATGTTCGGCTCTTGCCTCGGGATGTTCGCGACGGGATGTTTGCTGCGGTCGTGTCACGGCACTACGCTCCCACCTAGAAGCTGCGAGGTTTCTGTTTCAGGTTTCGATTCCTTTCAACGAAGCCTTTTGGTGGGTTCCATGCGCGTGGGATTCTCTTCAGAAGTGAGAAACATAGAGCATCCCGGTATGTTCATTGTGGATCGTTTGCGTGTTTGTCTAACATCCTCATCGATAGCTGTTGCTTGCCAGTTCGGGACGAAGTGCCATGACCACACTCAACTCACTCCTATTGCCAATTTAGTAGAACCACGAACATGGATTGGGGTCGGGGTCACTGTTTGGGGGGGCTTCGATTTCGCTTGCGAATGTGTGGAGATTGTGGAGAGTAGGCGGTTCTACTACATGGTTTCAATTGGGGCGATAGCAACGCCTGCACAAACCTTTGTGACTATGTTAGCAGAACCAAAAGTCAATGGGTTTGGGCGCCGCTTAGCCTAGGGAGCTGCCTAGATGCCTGTAGGCACCTCCTTGGCCGCCGCTGTTTGGTTGTAAACGGGGGTTATTTTGGGACGAAGGCCACCACCTCCACACTCAAGCGATATTGACAACCCCGCAAAGCTCTATCGGCCAGGTCGAGGGAAGCGACGTGCCAAGGTCTCGCTTGCCAAGTGCTGTTCCTTGCCGGGGACCACTACGCGCTCTTCCGGCGAGCTTTGCGTCGAGACATCCGCGGAGTCGTTCAATGGCTCCCCCCAATTGTATTTATCCCTTCTCTTTGTTTTCAATAGGGTACTGTCCACAAAGTGTTCTTTCAGAGATGAAATTCATTTCCATGCTATGCTTTCCACCCAGGTAGTTTGAGCAGAGACTTTGAAAGAGCGGTTTGGGGAACCATTGCCCAGGAGCAACTTAGGCTTATCGGCAACCAGTCTGAAACAATTGGGGTCCAACGAGATGTCCCTTGTGGTTTAAGCATCGGGCGGCTCTCCTTTTGGGGAGTCTTTGCTAGGGGCCAAATGGACCAAGGAGAACCCACAGGGTTAGGGAACGGAAATGAGGGTGGACCCTGAGGTGTAGAAAAGGGGAACGGAAAGCACGACTGCGGGCACGCGGCCAAGATAGAAGATACTTGTCCAACAGCTTGCTTGTTGAGTTGGTGGGTTAGTCGGCTGGTGGAGCTGGTCTATTCCGGATCACTGCCAAAACCTGACGGACCATTGAAAGAAGCCAAGGGTTCGGGAAGATGATTCCCACTCTGCCAGAGTTCCCGAATTTATCCGCATCAAACGGTAGCTTCACAAAGCCTCAACCTCTCAGATCAGGTACTGGGTCCCCCTCAAGTTGCGGTTTGGAGACTGGTGGTTTGGGGTTTGAACTCCAACTGGGAGGCGACGTTTTTTTGTTTTTTGTTTTGCTAGGAGTGGCTCGCAGCTTAGCAAGGGGTCCAAGGCTGGTTGGTCGGTTGGTGGTTGGTTGGGTTGGCGGGTTGGTTGGCAGAGTGCCGTGACAGGGGTGGGTCAACATCCCTAGTATCACCGGGCTCAGTCTCCCCCTGATCTGTTGCCACCGCAAGACAGGCTTGCGGTTTGGGGCAACACGCCAAAACCAGGCGCAAACCAGCAACAAATACAAACAACACCGCCCCGACAGCGAGAGTAAGCACAGCTGAAACAAGCCCCAAAGCCTGACACAAGCCAGCCCGAAGCCACCCCCCAAGTTTACCCAAGTTCAACCACAACTAATGCCAAGTGGTGGTCAGAGGTGGTCACTCCCCAGCTAGCCCCAAACGAACCAAAAACCAACCCTGACAAAGCTTTAAAACCGTCTAAAGCATACCCTATTCCTGCCGCAAGAACTTAAGCGGCTTGAAACCAGCCCTGCAACGCAGCATGGGGCTCACGCCTGTCTTGCGGTGGCAACAGATCAGGGGGAGACTGAGCCCGGTGGTGCTAGGGATGTTGCCCTCCACCCGCCCTCCTCTCTTGGTCACAGTCAGTCACGCACTTGGGTGATCAAAGTGGACGCTCCGGCCAGGTCAGTTGACAGCCAATGGCTCTTTTTTGCGCTCAAGATCTCGGTGCTGATCGATGTCGGCATCCTTTGCGCGAGCTCCTACGCGCCAGCCCCGGTGTGATGGGCCGCGATACACTTCAAGGGGTCAAAACAAAGCAAGGGGAGTAGCCACCTGCTTCAGGGGTGATTCGCGTGCTGAGCATGATCTCACGAAATCATGTTCACCACCTGTACCCTGGATAGCGGCCCCGTTCCCATCGCTTCAGCACTGGCATCTTCAAGCTTGTTTCATATGTTAGGGCGCGGCTAAACTAGGAAACAGCATCTGAACATAAAGCCCAGATGTGAGCCATTAGCAGTCACAAAAGGCCACTGTCTTCGCAGCATCAGCGTGACCTCAGGGGCAATGAGTCATCAGCTATCACACGAATGTCACTTGCGTTTCTGAGGTGCCCATGAATATCCTCGGCCAATGCATCACCGTTTCTGAGCTGAGATTCCGTGCTGGCAAGATGTGCAAGTATGGCCAAGACGTCAGGCAAGCTCTGGAAACCTGCTTGGGATTGTTGCAAGCCCTCATAGACATTTGAGGCACTAAAGACATGAGTCGTCCGTTTCGTCTGTCAAGGAGCCTCAGTCCATCCATCGTCCATCCGTTGCCAGTGCTTCAGGTGTTCGGTTGAAGACTCACGCCAGCGGCGTGCGCCCAGGTTTGCAACGTCGGCCTTTATTCGCACGGACCTCATGGGGAGGGGTGGTTCACAAGGAAGCCTCTGAGGAACAGCTGAGAATTGGAGGGGCCGCCCTTTTGAAGCATCGCGCGATCCAAGGTGTCCGCTGATGAACATGGGCAACCTTTTGCGTACCAGAAACAGCAGCGCCCTCCCCGCCTTCATGCCTCGCCAGCTTTCTTGTGGGAGTCAGATGGGCCGGATGGGTGGAGAACTGCCGGATCCAGCCGGATCCGTATGCAGTGTTTCTCGGATTTGTCCCATCCCTGATCTTGAACATTTGGCCAACTGAGATTTGCCCTCAGTTGAACCTTCCAGTTTCCAGTGGTCGATTCCTGTGCAATTCTTTGAACAACCATTCTTTTAAAGAACCGATCGCTGTTTCCCATGGGTTTAACTGATGGTTTCCTGAAAAGAAGAGATTCGAACCCATGGGTTCAGACCGGAAGCTTCCACCCCTAGAAACCTCACCGGAGCTGTCCTGGAAAGCACATTTGGCCCCGAAGGGGCAGCCTATGCCCTTCAAAGGGTCCAAAACCAGAGCATCTTGGGCCATCCAAGATGGCGGGTCTCCTCTCGGTTTTATTTGCTTCAAGCCTTGCATTGAGTGTCTTTTGCGTGGCTCGGGGCCACTTGTCAGGTGGTAAGGCCCAACTGAAATCCGCATTGGTTCCAAATCCCTACTCCGACACAGCCCCAAATAGAGGTTTCCACTCCAGGACAATGCGTTTGGGAAAAGAGCCTAGACCGGTCCAAAGCCGATTGGCCAACGGGAATGCGACTGCAGTCCTACTGGGCTTGTCTCAAAACCCGGAATCTTCATTGCGTTGTTTCTTGCTTCCTCTCCCACCAACCCCAACTAGGGTACCTCCAAAAAAAGTACACCATCCCCGGTGGTTGTTTGTGGGGTGTGTGCTGAGCTTCCCAGGGTTTCGATGGACGTTGCGAGTGGGAAGTCACTCAGTTCTGAGAAGACGTGGGCGAGCAAATGATGGGCTTATTTCGTTGTGAAGTTCGGTATGTGAACAACTGGTTTGAGGTTTGAGCAACAATGATGCACGCTGAAAGGGAAACGGACACCGCATTTGAGAAATCCATGGAGCGTGAATTTGAGCAATGAAAATCCAATGGACGCTGAAAGGGAAGCCCAAACCGCATCAGCATACAACTTTTGGCTTGGAGTTGCCACGTCGGCCTGCAAGCCCCCTGTCGTGTCGCTTGCTGCGCGACAGGGTGGGCATCAACGTGCTGAACAATGCGCCTAGGATGCGACAAAAAAGCCTAGGGCGCGGCGTCGCTTTGAATAAACGGGGCCCGGTACCCCTGCAAGGTGATTTGGGCACGTTTTTTTTTGTTCGAGGAACTGTCGTTTTCCGGGTTTGGAAGGGAAGCCAATAGAACAACAACGATTTTGGAGGTTCACTTAAAAGGAGAGACACACCATTTGTCTGGAACCCCAAACCAGAAGAGGCGATGTTTCTGAAGCATTGATGCGGGCTCCATGTTTGGAGGGCATATTCATTTGGCTCAGACATATTTCACCGAACCGTGTTGCTTTGCGGACCGGTCCGCAACCCCCTGTTGAAGATTCGGGGTAGTCAGCAAAAAGGTGACCCAACCAAGAACCGTGCAACATAGGGGTCCCTCCAAATGTGATTCGATTCCCCACCCACTAAAGCGAGACCCCCCGATGAAATCAAGCATGGGTTCCTGCTTAATCCGGGGTTCCATTACCACACTCAGGAGCATGGTTGTGGAAAACTGGGTTGTTGGTGTATGTTCTGTGCTGCCAAGGGAACCCAGTTCAACCCGGCAACGTAATCATAGGGATGGCCCACTTTGGTTTAACAGAAAGGGCCATGGGCCATTTCCCACAAACACACCTCACTTCTCCAAGTCAATTTTTCGACCTTTGCTTTTCCCCCGTTGAACCTGTTTTTTAGTCTTTGGTTCCAAAAGCTTCATGGCTGTGGCTCAAAAAGCCGGAATTCCAAAATGGGTTGCCCTGGTACGTGGAAACATGGGCCAACACCTGCGGTTTGCCCCTCCGATCGTTTAATTTTGAGAACCACACCCTGATCATCTATGTCGGGGTTTTAGGGCAAATGAGACACTGGAACTGGCTCGTGCATTCGAGGCGCTCTGGAGCCTCTATGCCCTTCTCATTGAGGCGCGACTCCGCGCATTTGTGGCCGAAACACCGGCCTTGTCTGCCCCTTTCTGCTGTTTGTGGGGTGGTTTTTCTGGCCAACCATGAGGAAACCGCCATTTCGAAGGGAGTTCCCTCAGGTTTGGTTTGCCTGGGGGGCAAATTCACGGCTTGCATCCAGTTCTGTCGATTGGCTCAGGACATGGTGGTGCTGGTTCCAAGCTTGCTGGGCTACTGCTGCTCCTTCTTCCAGGCGCGACCGATTCGGGAGGCATTGGGTGGGTTCGGGTTAGTTTGCCGTGAGATGCCCTTGTTTTAGAGGCATGCAGACCGAACTTTAGAAACACATGAAACACCAAGCTTTGGAATAGAACTGTAGACACTTTGGAAGTGCCAGATCTGTAGAAGGAACTGTGGACACTTTAGAAGTACCAAACCTTTAGAAGCACAGAAATACATTGTTCACTTTGCAAGCACGCCCAAGAAGTGAAAAGTTTGACCCTGCGAACCGACCCGGTTCGCGGCTCTTAGCCTTCTCCAATTCGCTCAGATCATGCTCATCCTCTGGCCGGGGGCCTTCAGAGATTCCTCGGGTGGGTGCGGCGGGTTGGCGTAGGCGCATGGCCTAAGGAGGACATGAGCCATAATCGAAGGTCAGTAAGAGACAATCCCAACCAGAAGTAGCTGCGGATATCCGCCTTTGTGGTTCTTCACATTCTGGGTAGACCATTTTAAATACCGGGTTTTGATTGTGACTCACATGGGGCCCGGGAGCGCCCAAATGTCCCACAACCTGGGTCGAGAAGTACTCAAATTTGTCCGGTTTTCCACAAGGGGGGGCTTCGTTCTTTTTTCCTTTTGGTTCCCCTTAAAAAAAGAAGAAAAACAAAACACACACACACACAAAAAGTGGTACCTTTCGCCTCAACCAACAGGAACCACACCGAAAAATCCAGAGCGAATTGTGAATGTTCTTCACACGGTTGACTTCACATGTGCGTCGTCGACGTCTTTCGCAGTCCATGAAACAGACAAATTCTAACCCACAAAACCCTCAACAGAGGAAGCGCACCAGTTTCTGTGGCTGGATGCACTGAACATGGAACTCCTGAAGTTGAATTCGGCGAATGTCGATTCTGTTTTTGGGCTTCCCAAGTTCTACCCAGGAGTTGGTTCCATTCGGGGAAATGACACCAGCCTTGGGGTTTACCCGGGTTTCCTCCGTTTCGGTTTTTGCGGAGGCTGTCTCGCTGCAGGGGAAACCAAATGGCACCAGCCCTGGGGTTGACCGGGTTTCCTCCGTTTCAGTTCTTGTGGAGGCTTTCTCGTTTTAGGGGAAACCACATGAAACCAGCCTTGGGGTTTACCGGGTTCCTTTGGGTTCCCGGCTTTGCCAGGGGTTGCCCACAAACCCTCACTCCCTGACTTTAGTCCACCTCAAAGTTTGATTTGGAGATCCAATGATCCGTGGGGTCTGGGGGCACACGGTGCCCTGCACCCGCCTGAGGTGCCGCCACCTGCTGCCGCAGAACGCCCAGGATTCGGGCGATTTGGAGGGCTGGGGCGTGTTTGTTCGGACAGCGGCGGTTTGAGGATTCCTGAAGCTCCGCCACTGTTTGAACTAAAAAGTCTTCCATGAGTTGCACAGAACCCAAACACTGAAACACCAAGTAAAACACCCAATTACAAGGACTCCCCCCCCCCAAAAAAAAAAAGAAAAGAAAAGAAGATGTCCACAGATCCGTTGGACCAGCAGGGGGCACTAGTGCGGGTCTGCAGACAAACTTTTTCGTGCCGCCGTTCCAAGGGTTGGGAAGGCTGCAGAGAGCACATCGGCGGCTTTGCCATGTCTTGCGGTCGCGTGTCATTTATTTTGAGTAGGCTTTGGGGCTGGTTTTAAGGGGAAACCAAAAGGACACGGGGACCCTCAAGTTTTAAGACGCGCCCAACTGTTCTTTTGGGACCCATCATGAAGAGGTTTCCCCATCAACTTGTGCAATGACTGGGCGCCCGTCAAAGTGGCAGGGAGGGAGTCGAAGCCAGGAGCATTGCTGTATTGCAAATGGCGACTTGTGGCTTTTGCTGATGTCTTCTTGATCTTTTGCAAGGCATCAGGATGATTATTCCAAGTGGCGACTTGTATTACATCAAGAATCAGGATGACTGTTCCAAGTGCTGCTTTGCTTTGATCTTTTTTTTCTCCCTCATTTTCCCAGGCATCCAAATGGGTTCTCCCCCCATGCCAAACAGCGGCCAGCGCGAGGTTTGACCTGAGCTTCCTCCTGACCTTTTTTGCACGGAAGAAGCCGCGACCTCGGGACGCCTTCGCTTGGGGCCTTCGCTTCGGGCCTTCGCTTCGGGGGGCCTTTGGGAGCCGAGGTGCCGAGGTCCCCTGGCGGTTTTTCCGTAAGCGGCGGACCTGTCCCGGCGGGTTTCCCCGTTTGTTTGATGGCAATTGAGCGGGTAAGGGCTTGACGCAGCGACTTTTTGTGCCGATTTCGTAGGGTAGAAGCCCTGGGGGTGTCAGCCAGCGGCTGGGCCCCCAACAGAATGCTATGGTGGACGAAGTGACTGGAGTCTCCATGACCCTTAAAAAATGGGGTCATTACCCAAAATAAAGAAGTCATAAACCCATTTTAAAAGGGTCATGGAGACTCCAGGAGGTTGCTATTGACTGAATTTGCTCCGAAGGAACTCAGCGAGTTCACCAAGCGGCCCAGAGAGTCTTTCGGGTTCGAAGAAGACATCTGAACTTTCTGAGGAAGACCAAGAAGCTATTCCCCAATAAATGGGTGTGTTGATTTTCTTTTTTTCCTTCTTTTGTTTTTCCTTTGTTTTTCCTTTTTTTTTTTTTTAATTTTATTTTTGTTTTTTTATCTCCTTTTTTCGAGTACTTTTTTGTTTTGTTTTTCAGGGGACCCCAAAAGGGAAACCACCATTTTTGTTTTTGCGGGGTCCGCTAAAAAAAGACACACACACACACACCCAATCTTAGTTGGAAGCAGCAGGGTCTTTTCAACTTCTCCAAAGGCTCCTTTGCGAGATGGGCCTTTTCACCATCCCCACGTCAGTGCGCCCGTGGGGTCGTCCGTTCGGCATTGGGGCGGCCTCAAAGGGACTCCTAAAAGAACGCCACCGATTTGTGTTAAGTGGTCAGGTTTCCGGTGATATTCCTAATCTATAGGACCTCAAGTTCCTAAGGACTCAAGTTGTGATTCCCTTCGTTTCATTCCAGGCATCTTGAAGTTGGCTTCAAAGCCTTCACTGCCTTCTGGACACCTTCCCTAAGACTTGTGATCGCGTCAACCGCGAGGCCGGACGCCAGCCCGGAGCTCGATCACGAGGACGCCGGGAGTCCGCGGGCCAGTGGCTGTGTGATTTTTGTGAGGCAAAAGGCGGGCCCTTGGGCCCTTGGTTTGGATTTTAGGGACCGCTGAACCGAGAAGGAAAGCCACCAGTTACGGAGTCTCCCATTTTAGTGCCGCAGTCGAACGAAGAAAGTTCTCTGGGGATGGTCATCAACTCCTCACCTTCAGACCGATGTAAAGGTTCCTGCCAAGAAACAATGACCATGCCCCACATGGCGGAGTTCTGATCACACATATGAGCTTGTCTCAAAATAGGAATCGGACTCCCAAACGGTTAAATTCCTTTTTGTCGCCCTTCCAAAAACCAACAAACTTATTTTTCCAAACAGCCATTCATATTGCGAATGGTCCCATTGGGGCCATAGTTTGAAGTCGATACATCTTGGCACATCGAGACTTCCAAGCCTTCCAAATCGCCAACTGCCTCATGATCATCGAAGAGCACTGCGTGTACTCTATTTCGCCCCTGATATCACTCCGGCCGCGGAATGGATCCAATGCCCTAAGGCCGGAACTCTGTCTGAGCATGCCCTGCAATTTGCCCTCCGGCTGTTTTGGGGTAGGCGAATTCACCCATTTTAGAACCTATTTTAGTGGATGGATTGCGATGTTCACTGGGGGTGCGGTTTAGGATTTTGACCCATGGCCCTCCGTCGCCATCGCCATTCGGTCACTGCGCCTTGTTGAGCGATGGGCATCACTTTACAGGGGATTCCCTTGGCGGGGGTGTCACTGAACAATGTCATCACTTTGCAGGGGATTCCCTCGGGGGAAGGGGGGGCACCGAAAATATTGTCATTAAAGGGATTCCCTTTCGGAGTCCCTCGGGGGGGTGTCACCGAAATTTTGTCACTCTACCTGGGATTTCCTTGGGCGGTTCACCGAACATGGCGACTTGACACGTGTCCCACATGGCTCAGCCCTTCGCAGGAGGGCTTGCTGTGACGTGCTGGCTGATGCCCAAAGGATCCTCGCACGGCACAAAAAAAGGCCAAGAGGCTTGATTGGTCATGTGGTGGTGGGTCAAAAATAGTTACCCAAAATGGAACCCTGGTGAGTTGTAACATAGACCAAAACCTGTGGTACCCTGGTGGTTTAATTTTGACCCATACCCATGTCATGGTCTTGAGATGGGTGTGGTTGGACCCCCCTTGCAAACAAATTGCTGGTTTACGTTTTGGTTCCCTTTAACACCGCCTCAAAATGGCCTTCTGCCAAAAAGGACACACCCGAGTATCCACTCCATTCATTTGGGAGGGACAAGGGACCCGGGATCCCCGGAATTGCAACCCACAAGCACCAGGCGAAGCCTCTCTAGATTTACACATGAGGGACGGGGCAAGATAGGGTTTGCCTCAAAATAGTCTCCGTTTGAAACCATCCAATAGAAGGTTCCTTCAATCAAAGAGACACCAAATTTTGCAACCTTTCACAGTGCCAGGCAGAGTCTGCAGAGTCTGCATGCCTTTTTGTGCGAGCTGGCTCTCAGCATAGGGAGCAGTGCATGCTTGGGCCGCAAGCCAGGAAGACCATGACTATCACGCTTAGGCTTGTCTCAAGCCGAGCCAGAGTGAGCCTAAATGGTCCCTGCAATGATGCACTCACTCTACCTTACCAGTGAGCAGTGAGACACATGAACATGATTTTGACTCAATATTCATGAACAACCGATTGGATGGTGGCCTTTTTAGGTTAGACATAGATTGGTTCCAGTGGTTTAGATTGGCTTCATTCCGATGACCAGCAAACCCACCATTTTTTTAAAAAGGCCAGCTGACAGGTAGACCTCAGAAGCCAACCTGGGACTTCATGAAACGCGGAGATGTGGCAGCTGGTGACGAGTGTGCCGAGTGCGGGAGGGTTTTGGAGATTGGCGGTTTAGTATGGAGCAAGCGTCAAAGGTAAATTGACCGAACGTTGGACTCTTAACTTCGCTGTTCTTGGCATGCTTTTTGGTTTCTTAGTTTTTTGGTTCTGTTCATTTTTACCGGGGGGGTCTGCAAAAAACAAGGTTTTGTGCTACCATGCCAAGAGTAGAGATGTTAAGAATGGTCTCCTTTGGGCTTCCCATTCCTGAAGGCCGCAAAATTCATTTTGCGAATCCAACACTGGCATGTGCCTTGGCGAGCGGCATGTGACCAATACCGATGCGTTGGTCCGTCAAGAGGATGGGCTTTGGGGCTTCGTAGCCTAAAAGCTCAACCGGGCGCTGAGTCCCATCTCGACTCGTCCAAGGTCTGCGGTTGCCTGAAGGCAGGTTTTGCCAGCTCCCGTCCTTCCCAAGATTCTGTTACAGGCCGTTGAATATGCGGCAGAAGTCCACATGAGTTTATACACCAATTTTGCAGGGATTGACATGAAGCTGCAACGTCACACCCTATTTGCAAGGCAAGCTCGTCTTGAACTCGTCTTGGGACTGGTCTTGGCACGTCTTTATTTTTTCTTGTACTGATTCGGAGCCAAGGCCATAGGGGAGCCATGCAGCCGATTCGTGACTGTTAGTGACTAGTGACTGGCAGGGGCCAACGACAATCCCCATGGCTCCCATTGCTGCTCCAACTCTTTGCGGGGGTTTCTTCTGTTAAGTGGTCCTCCTGTGAATCATTCGGGGAATTCCTTTCCTTTTTGGCAGTTTGTTGCGTCTCAGGTGCTACCGCGCTGCAGAGGAGCGGTGCGAGAGCGGGGCGACGAGGAGGTAGCTGTGTCTCAGATTGGACTTGGACCATGACCCCCAAAAATGGAGGCAGATTCGGTTTTGTTTTGGTGTTTCCCTTAGAAATCGACCCAAATTCGCCCGAAATAAAGAGACGCGAGGGAAGCGGATTTTCTAGGCTTCTTCGTAACGGCCAAGTTTCGGCTCATCCCCGAATCGGGAGCAACTCTCACTCCTTTGGGCCCCAATCCCCCTGGCAACACATGGTGTCGATTCTTTGGAGGCTTGGTACCCTTTTTTGGGGCGGTTAGGGACAGCAAAAGGAAACCAGCCATCTTGAGGCGGAGACACAAGGGACCAAAACGGAAAACAAGCAGGCGACATCGCCTCGCCTGCCCGCTGCCTTGGAGCATTGCTCCACATCCCCTTGAGGTTCAAGCAGTGTACAGGGGCCCAAGCGGTCCAACCGGATGCCTTTCTTGAAAATACTCTTCGAGGTGGGGAAATCAAAGGCAAACAGCAGCCAGCTTGGACATGGTTCGGTTTTGAGGTTCCCACTGCAGCCAACCCAAAGGGGTTTCCCAAAAAAGACACAGCCACATGTTCACCGCTGGACAAACACAACGCCGGACATGGGTTGTGGTTAAAATAGGTTGAATCGGATTCCCCAAAAAAAGGGAGTTGGATCACAGCCCACATCTCCGCGCCCGCGAAGGCGCTCGCGCTCGGGATCTGCTCCCGCGCGTGGCGCGACGCAGCATCCGTGCCTCGGAGCAAAGTTTCGATCGAGAAATTCGCGGCGTTGGGCGAAACGGGGGTTTTCACTCAATGCCGCAACAAAGACCAGGTCCCCCGGTAGTGCCAACTTTTACCGTTTCTTTTTTGGTTGGGAGGGTTCCCCTACTAAAATCTACAGAAAAGAGTTGGTACCCTTGTTCTAACCTCTCTACTGAAACAGCTAGAAGAAGCAGCCTTAAAAAAGGGACCTCGAAGTAGCCTCAACCAAAAATCCACTTAGAAAGGAGCGCAAAGAGGTAGCCTCAACAAGTGGCAGACCTGTCAAGCTGGTCCATGTTGGCCCAGCTTTTTAAGTCTGGGTACCAGAAGGGGTGTCATCATCTTGACAGCATCCCGGGAGTCCGTGACAAGCACTTAGGTGAGAATCACACAGTCCCACCCATCTTGCTGAAAAGTGCCAGCTATTCCACTCATGTGGGTGTGGGTCAAAACTAAACCACTGGGGGACCGCAGGTTTTAGTCCATGTTTCGATTTACCAGGGTTCCCGTTTTGGGTACTGTTTTTTGACCCACAGCCATGTGTCAAACTAGTGGCCGACACCCCCCCCCCAAAAAAAAAAGGTGGCAGACGAGTCCAGTCCTGTTCCATGAGTTGCTCGAGCAGGTTGGGCGCAAAGCGCAACATGGGCAGTCTCCCCCACCCCCACCCCCCCCATCCCCCCCAATTCAGACCCGAATATAAGTTACAAGGCCTTTTTCTGCCTTTCTGCCCCTTTTTTATGGGTCATTGGGGGCCTTGGAGCAAGCCACAGGGGCTGCGGACAATTTTTTGTTTCGGCGCTGCCCGAAGCAAACGGCCGATGCACAGCCAAGCGAGTTTGAGGCACCGGCTTCTTCCCGGATGACGAGGACTTCATCGACCCCGAGGTGGGAACAGTTTTAGAGCAAAACGTGATTCCTGCAACACACCTTACTCCTCAACATGCACTTGAGCATTGATTGGCGCAGTGAAGGTTGATCTAGGTATCAATTGTGGGAAACTTGGAGCTTTGCTTGTGTAAGACTGAAACCAGCCATTATCTGTTTAAATATGTACCACAATAACGAATCATGGAGGCGAACCCGTGGCGCGTGGTTTTGAGCTGGTCGCCGTTGTTGGGGGTGCAAAAAGGAGAGCCAAGAGGAAAAGCGAGATCGCAGGTGTTTTGCGTTGTTTGGGGGGGTCCTGTCCAGTGATATGGGGGCTTCTCACAATAAGAATTGGTCCCGTTAGAACGGTTGGTTTGGTGTTGTTTCCCTCTAAATGCCCACTTAAAGGGGTTCCAGCATTGTGAGAACCTCCCATACGTGCCATGTTGGGGTTGACAGGGATGTTCATCCACCTATAGTAAGGATTCTTGACAATTATCTCTCGCTCAGAATATGAGCGTTGATTGCTGACAAGCTGAGCTCTTCAGAAATGACAACTGCACATATGGGCTTATTTACCCCATTGAAGAAGGCCGTCCAATTGACACAGAGAGCGCAGCCTGACAGCTCATCCGTGCTCCATTGTGGCCAAAAGCAATGAAATTTACATTCAGGGTGAACCCATAGGCGAAACAAAGGGAGTATTGACCATGGCACCTATGTTGGCTGCCTTCAGTTCAGCCGGGAGTCGAGAGTTCATGCCTAGTTCGGCATGCAGGATTTGGCCAAGTTTATCGCGTGCTTGGTACTCGCAAGCGTAGGTTGATGCAGAGAGCTTCATGAGCATGGGACTGTTTCCAGGAGTGCTTTTCTGCTCC